>LZPO01076032.1:66268-84286 GCA_001675575.1 Neotoma lepida | reverse complement strand
AAAAAAAAAAAGCCTTGCCTGAATGTTTATGGCAGTTCTACTCATAAATACCCCAAACTGGAACTAACCCAAGTGCCCTTAAGTGGTGAGGATGCAAACTGTGCATGCACAATAGGCCCAGTAATAAAAAGAAGCAAGCAATAGAGAGACACACAATCACTTGGATGAATCTCAAAGGCAAGGTAAGAGGAAGAAGGCAGTCTCACTGTACACTAGATGACTTCATTTATGACATTCTAAAGTGTTACATTAAATAACAGTATCAAAAGAAGCCGGAAGTACAGACCAGGTATTGCCACTGGCTATGAAGGATCATGAGGGAGGATTTAAGATAGGAGGACTCTCTTAACTCACGTGACCAAAGTCAGAAGAACCTGCACAAGTGACGACTGTCTGCTAGCTTAAAACTGCACAGTAATGCCAAAGCATTCCTGTTTCACTTGAACCCACCAGCACTGTTCCTAAAAATAAAGCTATGAAAATGTGGCATTTTTAATATATATAAAAGACAATATTGTAACATTCTTAACACAACTGGCATTAAATAGCCTTTCAAAGACGGCAGCTGGAATATCAGCTAGCTCAAGAACACAGCAGGGTTCAGCAGGCACAGGGCTCAGCTTGTGACCTGAGTGACACAAGCAGCACTGTATGAGAGAGACAGGGACAGAGAGAAAGACAGTGGGCAGAGTGTGGGCTACTACCCTGCTGTTAGACAAAAGATTCTAAGGGGAAAAAATTCACTAGTCAACAAAGAGGAGATACATAATGATGGCAGGGTCAGTTCATTAGGGAGATGTAACATCTGTAAGCATGGATGTAACAAAACTCCAAAGGAATGTAACTACAGAAGACACTCTGAAAGGAATCAGACAATTTACCTATAACTCAAGACCTCAGTATCCACTTTAAGTAACTGATACAGTCACCAGACCAAACATAAAATAAAATGCAGGGGACTGTGTCCAAGCACTCAGCCATTCTGACCTGACAACTATAGGACAGTTCACCAACAGCAGTGCAGGACACACAGATCAAGGCTAGGGGGGACATCTGCAATGTCACAAGGCAAGTCTGGATAAACTCTCAAGTCCTGGGCTAGTAGAAAATTTCCAGTTCTATACCAAGAAAAGCTGGAAGAAATTAAACACAAATTTCTGAACAACCCATTGATCAAAAAACAATCAAAAGCAAAATTAAATTTGAACATAACAATAATAATAAACTACATTTCAGATTCACAGGATATAGCTAATTCCGGTTCCAGAATTTTATTTTTAAATTTTAATAGAACAAAAGAAAGACCTTGACTCATCTCATTTAATAAACTAAACAGTAACAATAGAGAAAACAGTAAAATCAAAAATTGGGGATTTTTTTGGAAAAAAATTAAGTCAAACTGATAAAGTTTCACTACTTAAACTCACCTTGGAAAGAGGAAAATTACAACAAAACAAAGAGAGCCACACCCAATCACCAAGCAGGGAGAAGAGCACCAACTACTGACCTCACAGAAAGGTTCCACGGGACCGGAGACCTTGCAGGACCCTCTTCCATGACTAGTCACACAGAATGGAAGGTGGGGTGAGGTAGGCAGTCCATGGGGCTGGTGGAGCTGACACAGGTGTGGCTGTGGAGGTGCNTGTGATCTGCCCTGTTTCTCCCTAGGCTATAAACCCGCTCCACAATAGCCTTTTCAATTCCTAATCGGCTCTCAGAGGCCCTGCCTCCCAACAGCAGGATTAAACCACTTTCCACCTTACCAAGGAGATGGGGTTCCACCAGGATTTCAAAGGAGACAAGTCACATTCAGACCATGCAGCCACCAAATGAGGCAAGTGGAATGAAATCAAACTCACAGAAAAAGGTACAAAGAAGTAATGATCACTGGTTCAAGAAGAGAAAATGAATAGATCTATAAAAAGAAACTGAATTAGTAATTAAAAATCTTTCCACACAGAAAAATCCCAGGCCCAGGTGGCTTTATTGAAGAATTCTAGTATACAGTTAAAAAAGAAGTGATCCAATACTTCACAAACTTCTAGAAAACACACTTCCAAGTCGCCCTATTCAATTTTACCCAACACCAAAGCAAGATGAAGATATAATACAATGCAGGCGCACACACACACATGCGCTTGCACGCACATATACATGGGGAATAGATACACACACAACTCCCCTCCTTTTAGGATTACACGGTTAAAAACTGGAGCTAGGGTGAAGGCTCAGTGGGTGAAATGCTTGCTTTATGAGCACAAGGCCCTGAGTTCAGATGCCCAGCACCCACAAACATGCTGGGTATAGTGTATATAACTACCCACCAGTAAGTTCCAGATTCACTGGGTGACCCTTTCTTAAAAAGTAAGATGGAGAATAGCAAAGAAGGCACCCAACATTGACCTCTGCCTTTAAACACACACACACACACACACACCCCTATACACACCTGCACACACAGAAGACACACACACAACACACACACACGTGCATGAACACACACATTTTCGATTAAAACAAACTCTCACCAACAGCAATCAAAGAGAACTTCCTCAATCTGATGAAGAGAAATTCTGTAAAACNTATGAGGGCAAAGTCAATGGCAAAGGACTGGAAACCTCCTAATACCAAGAATTAGACAAGGGCCACGGNCAGTACAAGGTATACCGAGTCAACACTGGACCAGTTAGCACATGATGGCAAAAAGCAAAGTAGAGCAAACTTTAGAGGACTCCAAATGGAAAGGGGCATATGAAAGCTGCCTCAGGTCTGCTTTCTAGATGCCCATGCTATGCAAAACACAGACTCAGAGAACGCCTGTTTAAATAAGGGCCTGTGTGCTTAATGTACGGTAAATATTAAACACGGGCTTTCTTCAGTCAATACTATCAGTTACCTAGAGTGCAAAGTTCTTTAACTTAAAGAGTAACTAAGAAGCAGCAGCATACACCACTTCAAACACTAAAGAAAACATTTGCTGAATTAATAGCATTCCCCTTAAAACAGCTGACCACATTTTCCAAGTAGATATACATTNTAACTATATTCTAATCAGTTTGAATACAATTATTTCGACTTTCCATCATCAGTTTTGCTTGAAGAATGTGTGTAACTTTTGCTGCGCTGCCCTGTGAAGCAATAACCCAAATGTTCATCTTAAGCTGTTTCTAGTAAGAACTACTTTCACTGTGACACCTTGTCAAAGCACATTTTCAGGAATGGGAGATGTAAATCCATGCCCCTGGTCACCCTAGCAGTCAATTATATTAATTTATTAGTCCTGCAGAGCCACCAAAAGCAACAAATGNAAACNTGGTACTAGATGGAGGCCAGCATTTCCCCAAGGAGAGACATTTCAGAGAGAGGCCAAAGAAACAAGTATGGGGGGCGCACACCTTAGAAGGGAACAGGAGAAATTCAACAGGACAAACAAAACCTTGTGTGAAAATGACATGCTTCCCTAAGGAAGTGAGTACAACAAAAGCCTTCCCCGGTGTACAATGAAGCCTGTCCTGGACCCACTTACGGAACAAATAACCAGTTGTGAAACTCAGGAGCCACAAGTAGCAAAACAGCACAAGTCGGCAGTGACCCAGCTCCAGACACAAGGCCAACACTAATATGGTTCCTTACACACTCCGCTCAGAAGACTGGCCTTCAGAACTTCTAGAACATCAGGGAGATAATGCTGGAACATCTGACACAGTCTGCAAGTACAGAAAGAAATAATTTATACTTGGGTCTTGTATGAGCACCATCCACATCCAAGGATAAGGCCCGCCCATCTCAACAATGGCCACACAACTTCAACAGCTCTGCCAAGAGCTCCCAGAGATAGATGGTAAATAAGAGGAACACACTGAGAATGTGGTCTGCAAACAACTCCCCACCTCCTCCTCATAAATCACCAAGATGATCTTTTATACTGCTGGGAAAACATAGTTATACTGAAACTTAAAACTTCTGAACTAATAAAACCAACATTATGTTAACNCATTCTCTCCTGCCTCACCTCCCTTGAAACTTGAAGGGATCCACACTTGCTCTCCTTGCCAAATCTTTCTGTAGCCATGCCATCAGGCTGCTAACAGGAAACTCTAAGCTAACACACCACTTCTTTGCACTTCAGCCCTGTGTATGGTGGCCAGCATTTCCCAAAGGGTCCAAACAAAGACCTTATAGGCAAGGGTCAGAGGTTGTGCCTATGCTGGCTCTGTCGGNTCCTCACTATCGGACAAGTATAAACAAGAATGTGCTGACAGACACAGGGCAGCAGCAAACACCAGAAGATTTTCCTCAGAACATAGTCAGTCCTTTCTTCTTTACCTCGGAGTAGGGATAGAGCCTGGGTCTCCACACAAGCTTCTCCAATCAAGTTCTGTTCAAGGTTAAGGGCATGCAATGGAGAGTAAGGCAATAGTGCTAGGCTTCCTCCAGTTTAAGCTCTAGTTAGGGAAGGCTCTGAAATGCACCAAAATGGTAAATGAAAAGCTACAGTTGGGGGCAGGTGGAGGGNGTGAGGTGGCGTAACCAATTCCTTCATGCCTCAGAGCAAACATTAGTAAAGAAGTGTCACTTTGTATTATGTACTGACCTAAAGCCCTTCAAGNATCCTCTTTACATCTAACATCAAATCTCAAATTATTGACAGGACCCAAAAGCCTGTAGGAAATCGAGCAAATCTTCCAAATTTTGAGGCACTAACCCAAATCCATACTCAGTGAGAATGCCAAGCAAACGCTCATCGTTCAAAATTTTTTTCATGTACAATTTTCTGGAAATGCAGTCTGCAAGGTTCCTGCTCATCTTGCTTATTTGTTCACTTGGTTTTTAATAAACGTCAGGAGCTAAGGCTATAGCTCAGCAGAGAGAGCATACCCAGCATGTGTGAGGCCTTGGATCAGCCCTAGCATGACTGAAAAATNAATCTGTCATCAGGTTGCTTCAACACTACCCAGGAAAAGAAGTTCTCATTGCTTCCTGGTATGTGTAGAAGCTTTCACATGGCGGTCCTGTCGGTTTCCTAGCTTCCACTAACCCACATGTTCTGTGAAGATCATCTGGAGAAATACTATGTTCCCAGAGCTTCAGATGATGCCTGATAAACAGGAGGGCTCAAGGAAAACGCCAAACCAAACTACAGTTAAAGAGGTTTGCCTCCAACTGCCACTCACATTTCAGAGAGCACCCAAAGACAGCTCAATTTCCAAGAGCCACAGTCAGTTCTGTGACAGTGTCTGTTGTAATGAAGGTGTCACTGGAAAACAAAATAAACACCGGCTGCCGAGAACCAATTAGCAGTTGACACCTCCTTCCCAATATGTCAGAAATGCACNGATAAGTGGATTGGGTTTCTTTTAGTTTTTAAACATGGATGCTCTACTCACTCAAAGGGAATAGATTCTGAGAAGTAAGAAGGGGATTTAGTATCAGCAGTAACTAACCTACAAAAAACTGGGATATTAAAAATAACAAGTTACACAAGCTCATTTCTCTTATTAGCAATAAATACCTCCATTCCTACTGAACCACTAACTGAAAATGTTCTCTGTAAGATGCATAAATTATTACTGGGTAGCTAACACTGAAGGCCACCTTTTTGAGGAAACTCCTTTTTACAGATTTGGCATTTGTGTTATGAATAAAAAGCAGCTATTGAAAGCAAGGACTTAGCATCTAAATAGACATACACCAAATCAGAAGAAAACTGGACACCTTCACCACTGTTTCAGACGATGTCACTGTATGACAAGTCAATTGTAGTTAGTACAGCATGGTGATCTTGAAGTTATCNTAAGGATGAAATTATGTAATCCAAAAATATTCATAGTGCCTGATGTCAGAAACACACCAATTACTGTAACAACATGAACAACATTTTCTCTTACAAATAAAATGCACTTAAAAGCTCCCCATATTTTTCTTTTTAAAAGACAATTGTTTTGATGTAAAGAAAATAACATTATATACGCAGTAGGGTTACAAAATAATATATGATTTACTGTTGCTGAAAATATCAAAAAGACATAATGTCAAACATAAGCATCATTAAAAGGTATCAGCCTCAATGGAACTATTCAACAGGGTGAGTGATGACAGTCATTATGACTACAAGACAAATGGTACCCACAAACTAATACAAGTTTTCCTGTATTAAAAACAAACATGGAGGGAGCACACTGGAGAGACGGCTTCTTAGCTGCTGCTCTTGTAGAGGACCTGAATTCCATTCCCAAGAGGCATGTCACAAGAGGCATGTCACAAGAGGCACATCACAAGAGGCACGTCACAAGAGGCACGTCACAAGAGGCATGTCACAAGAGGCATGTCACAAGAGGCACGTCACAAGAGGCATGTCACAAGAGGCATGTCACAAGAGGCACGTCACAAGAGGCACGTCCCAAGCCACTCCAGTGACTCCTCTGCCCTCCACAGTACCTGCACTCACATGCACATGCCACATGGACAATACACATATACACATAAATAAATTTTAAAACTGTGTTTTTACTGTTTTTTTTAATTTTGCTTTATGTTTATAAGTGTTTTGCTGCATGTATGTCTGTGCACAAATGCATGCCTAGCAACCATGAAGGCCAGAAGAGAGTGTCACAGAGCCCCNAGAAGTTGAGTTACAGATGGTTGTCAGCCTCCATGAGGGTGCTGGGAATTGAACCTGGGTCCTATGGAAGAGCACCCAGTGCTCTCAACCACTGAAACAGATCTCCAGCCCAGTGTTTTTACATTTTTAAGTCATGTAGAAAAAATACTGANTTCAGGTTGTAGGGGATTTTTTTCCCCCAAGTAAAATTAATTCAAATATTTGCTTTAAGCTTGGCCATTTTTTTCAATTCCACATAAAATTTAAGGCAATAATTCAAATACATCAATGCAAGAGCAAAGTATGTTTATTTATCTGATAACTAAAAAGCACTCAAGCCCAACCTTTTATACACTACATTGTATGTTAGGCACATAAACATGTAACAAATGGGGCCTGGGAGAATCATCTGTACTTTATACACTTACAGGACTTGGGAGCTGACTTGCAGCCTCGGGAAAGAACTGCTATTCTATTCCTCTTATATTCCATTTTTGTGTTGATGATGTTTACACTGTCATCTAAGGAAAATTCACGACTTTTCTAAATAAACTTCGAAGCACAGCATCACAGTGACTGTATCAATATAAAATTAACCTTGTTTTCCCTATGTTCTTTAATACTTCCTCATCAATCTAAAAAATATCCAATAAAATTACTACGCAAAAATCAGATTCTACTCTCTAATGAATTAAAAAGACAAGGTACATGCCAGATACTGGGTCCCAAGTCCTAAGCTGGATGGCTTCACGGCGGTTCATACCGTCTCAAGCACTCACTGCTTTTGAAAGTCTAATACAGACAGACCTATGTAAATTGAATTTATCTATTAGATCCTCAGGCTCCCAGTGCCATATAAGCTTTCTAAAGGCAATGGCTATTTTTAAACTAATAAGTTGGGTTCTAAATTTGCCCTTCATTTAAATTATTAACTAATGAAGAATGTCAGCCAGGCTCTTAAGCAATTTAAGTTGCTTGAGCAAAGCCTAAACAACATTGGTTTTATATATAGCAGACAAAGCGTTCTCTTTGCAACTGGTGTCCTCCACAAGGCAAGGAGGCAGCTGGGAAGACAGAGCCATCCTGCAGCTGAGGGGTCTTGGAATGTCCTTCACATCACTGATACAAGGGGTCTTTCTTCACTTGAGGGTGCTTTGGAGGAAACACATTTCCGATTGCTCAGCACAACAGAATGAAGTCATGAGTGTATCTCAGTGCTGCACAAAGCACATGGATACTACCAAAAGTGTGCCAACAAAAACTTATTTAGGTTGCCTCACAGGAAATGCTCTCCCCAGAGTACAAGTTCACAGGCTACCCTGACCAACACAGTCTCATACATAATGGAGACAGTTTTCTTGTGACCTCTCCTCTACCCAGAGGTGAGAAAATGAAAGGAACCATGAACTTCCTATTATACATCTGCTAAGTAATTATGGCCCTCAAAGTCCTGAGAATAACTTTTTAAAAATTATTTAAAGAGACAGAGACTGCTCCCTGTGTAGTCCAGGCTGGCTGAGAATTCACTATGTTCCTGGTTTATCCACCAAATACTACAATTACAGACCTGTATCAACCATCTCATCTAGCTCTTGGTCTCAACACTCTTTTCCAATAGTACAGTTATACTGACTTTAATATACATGTTAGCAAAGTCACCACAGGGCAGAGGTGAAAAAGGAAAACACATCTCTGGAAAAATAACCATAAATATAGAAGATAAATTATACACTGACACCCAGAAGCCAAAATAACAGTAATTCAGTAAAACTATTTAAATAAGTTTGACTAGTCAGTGATGAAAACAAAAATATCAGAACTCTGTGTGCACATTAAGAAGCCTGTTGGCTCTCAACCTCTAAGTCTGGCCTAATCTNTGGACTTAAAGATATGCTAATGTGATTCAGAGGACAGAGCAATTCCAGCCATTTCATTTTCCAGGTACCTAAGATAGCACCCTGATTTCAAGACTCAAAAACTATGGAGTGCCAATGTAATCCCACATGTAATTACACATGTAATCCCAGCCTTGGAGAGGCTGAAACAGAAGGAGCTTGGCATTCAGACCAGCCTGAACTACAAGCAAAACCCCNTGTCGCAAGCCAAGGGCTGAAAATGTAGCCAACTGGTGGAGGACTTACGGTTTGATCCCCAGCAGCACACAAAACCAAACAAAANCAAACCCTTAGACCATAACACAGCATCAGCACCAAACGCCTAGAGTCTACTGGGACTAGTTTGGTCACTCACTTGCACAATCATTCATGCAGTCATTCAACAACATTTAGTGAGCAGTGTGTCTGAGGCTACCTACTGTTTACCCAATACGCACTCTCTGCTTTCTTTAGTTGCCAAGTGAACTACCAACTTGTCTAGAGGAAGCAAGACACCTGGCTTTATAACAACCTGTCCAAGCTTCCCTTGAAGCTACAAGAGTCAACACTAAGATCTGGCTGGTAAAAATAAGCATGTCTTAGGGAAGATGGCTTAAAGGGACAACTGCTCAGAGTCCATCCTTTGCTCCATCCACCCTGGGATATAAAGTGATGCTGTGGTAGCCTATGCCACGCAATCACCTAATGCTGGTGCCAACACGTGAAAAGCAGCCTGGAGCCAGTGGACTATGGCTGCTGGAAGACCTCAGCACTGCCTCTCAAGAGGCATTGCCTCTATACCTACTGTTCAAAGAGAACAAGCTTAAGGAACGGCACTTAGCTGCCAGAAAGAGAACTTAATGTTTTTAAGGAAGACACAAGGCCCTCATTCTGAATCAATCTCATCAGGACTTGCACACTGAGGATGGGGTGTGCAAGGGTGTACCTGTCCCCACCCCAATTCTGGAAAAACTTAAAAGGCAGAGTCTACTCCTATCTACTTTGCAGCCCCAGAACCCAGCAGCTAGCAAGAATCAAGTATTCGATGAACAACCTGGAGTAGTCTCCCAGTCAAACGTGAATGCAACCACCCGGAAGTGTGTCATACAGCGTGTGTGAGGTCCAGGCTCCTTCTGTTTAACAAGCACAATGGAAAAGTGACTCTTTAGATCCCAGCGTCTATGCAGTTCACTGCCCTATGTCCCCAAGGGCTGGGTAGGTTAAAGTGGACACTAGAACGCCAGTCTTTCTTTCTCCTTTTCCTGCTCACCCACTTACTCATTACACACATGTACCCACTATGTACCCACTGTGCACTATACCCACGAGAGCTGTCAAGAACCACTCTGACAAAGTATAGCAATGCCAGGGCTGTATCAAGGCAAACAGCTCTGATATAATTCCAGTACAGTATGAAGAAATGATGGACGTACAAAACATGCTTCCTGAGTGGAGGCACACATGGTCTGGAGTGCTCCTCACGGACTAGCTCATCCACTTACACAAACCCTCTGCTTCCTCTCTGAGATGCAATAAACAGAGGCCAGAGAACACTGTGACAGCACGTGCTAGCCCAAGGGCTAGTGGCAAGGAAGTGACCTGGTAAAAGACTGCATCACAGAGAAAGGGCTGAGAGAAGAAGAAAAAGCGGAAGGCCCAAAAGGGGACGGGCAGACCTTTCCTTCCAGAAGGCTTACAAGGCAGCCAATCCAGAGGTGACACAGACGACCACGGTGCTCATCCACGGTGCCCAGAGCCTGCTGCAGTGCAGGGGGGCTGCGCTTACTAAGGAGAGGCTCAGCAGGAAGACAGGCTTATCAGAACATTTCTACATGTACCTTTGCTCCCAAAACATGAAGGAACCTGTGTCACACCTAATATCAATTATATTCTAAGTCTAGATCACCAAAATACCATTTTAGCAAAGTATTGTTAGTGAATAATAAAGGCACATTAACATTTTTTACAAAAGGACAGAAACGAACTGGGGGAAAATCCTCCTGAAGCTAAAATGTTTCTTTTAAAATTTCCCTAAAGCACTGGATGCAGGAGTGCACACCTTTAACCTAGCACTTTAGGAGGCAGAGGCAGGCAGGTCTCTGTGAGTTCTAGGCCAGCCTGGTCTATGCAGTGAGACCCTGTTGAGAGGGAGGGGGGAGGAAGAAGGAGAGAAGGAAGGAGAAGGAAGAAAGAGAGGACAGGGGAGAAAAAAATGGAAAAATAATCTAATTCCCTAAATAACATTAGTTCCCTCTAAATTTTGGAAAGATTGTTGGGCAGATTCATGACTTAAAAATGAGTTTGTGTTTGATGGCAGAGAGTCAACATTTCAAGTCTGGCTTCTCCTCTCCTTTTGTAATAGAAATAAGATTTTATTTGGGCTGGCTATATGCCCACTCAAACACTACATTTGATCCTCTTAAGTCAGGGATGGCCAAGGAGTTTCAAGTAAATGGGTAAGAAGTCCAGAGCAGCCCTTCTACCCGTGGTCTTGCCTAGCCTTGCAGACATCCAGGCTGGAGCTCCAACAGTGTTCTCACACTAGGGATGCTGGCAGCCAGAGTCCAGCTCTAGACTTGGTGGAACCACNCAAACCCTTAGACCATAACACAGCATCAGCACCAAACGCCTAGAGTCTACTGGGACTAGTTTGGTCACTCACTTGCACAATCATTCATGCAGTCATTCAACAACATTTAGTGAGCAGTGTGTCTGAGGCTACCTACTGTTTACCCAATACGCACTCTCTGCTTTCTTTAGTTGCCAAGTGAACTACCAACTTGTCTAGAGGAAGCAAGACACCTGGCTTTATAACAACCTGTCCAAGCTTCCCTTGAAGCTACAAGAGTCAACACTAAGATCTGGCTGGTAAAAATAAGCATGTCTTAGGGAAGATGGCTTAAAGGGACAACTGCTCAGAGTCCATCCTTTGCTCCATCCACCCTGGGATATAAAGTGATGCTGTGGTAGCCTATGCCACGCAATCACCTAATGCTGGTGCCAACACGTGAAAAGCAGCCTGGAGCCAGTGGACTATGGCTGCTGGAAGACCTCAGCACTGCCTCTCAAGAGGCATTGCCTCTATACCTACTGTTCAAAGAGAACAAGCTTAAGGAACGGCACTTAGCTGCCAGAAAGAGAACTTAATGTTTTTAAGGAAGACACAAGGCCCTCATTCTGAATCAATCTCATCAGGACTTGCACACTGAGGATGGGGTGTGCAAGGGTGTACCTGTCCCCACCCCAATTCTGGAAAAACTTAAAAGGCAGAGTCTACTCCTATCTACTTTGCAGCCCCAGAACCCAGCAGCTAGCAAGAATCAAGTATTCGATGAACAACCTGGAGTAGTCTCCCAGTCAAACGTGAATGCAACCACCCGGAAGTGTGTCATACAGCGTGTGTGAGGTCCAGGCTCCTTCTGTTTAACAAGCACAATGGAAAAGTGACTCTTTAGATCCCAGCGTCTATGCAGTTCACTGCCCTATGTCCCCAAGGGCTGGGTAGGTTAAAGTGGACACTAGAACGCCAGTCTTTCTTTCTCCTTTTCCTGCTCACCCACTTACTCATTACACACATGTACCCACTATGTACCCACTGTGCACTATACCCACGAGAGCTGTCAAGAACCACTCTGACAAAGTATAGCAATGCCAGGGCTGTATCAAGGCAAACAGCTCTGATATAATTCCAGTACAGTATGAAGAAATGATGGACGTACAAAACATGCTTCCTGAGTGGAGGCACACATGGTCTGGAGTGCTCCTCACGGACTAGCTCATCCACTTACACAAACCCTCTGCTTCCTCTCTGAGATGCAATAAACAGAGGCCAGAGAACACTGTGACAGCACGTGCTAGCCCAAGGGCTAGTGGCAAGGAAGTGACCTGGTAAAAGACTGCATCACAGAGAAAGGGCTGAGAGAAGAAGAAAAAGCGGAAGGCCCAACAGAACTCCGGGGTTAAAGGGGACGGGCAGACCTTTCCTTCCAGAAGGCTTACCAGGCAGCCAATCCAGAGGTGACACAGACGACCACGGTGCTCATCCATGGTGCCCAGAGCCTGCTGCAGTGCAGGGGGGCTGCGCTTACTAAGGAGAGGCTCAGCAGGAAGACAGGCTTATCAGAACATTTCTACATGTACCTTTGCTCCCAAAACATGAAGGAACCTGTGTCACACCTAATATCAATTATATTCTAAGTCTAGATCACCAAAATACCATTTTAGCAAAGTATTGTTAGTGAATAATAAAGGCACATTAACATTTTTTACAAAAGGACAGAAACGAACTGGGGGAAAATCCTCCTGAAGCTAAAATGTTTCTTTTAAAATTTCCCTAAAGCACTGGATGCAGGAGTGCACACCTTTAACCTAGCACTTTAGGAGGCAGAGGCAGGCAGGTCTCTGTGAGTTCTAGGCCAGCCTGGTCTATGCAGTGAGACCCTGTTGAGAGGGAGGGGGGAGGAAGAAGGAGGGAAGGAAGGAGAAGGAAGAAAGAGAGGACAGGGGAGAAAAAAATGGAAAAATAATCTAATTCCCTAAATAACATTAGTTCCCTCTAAATTTTGGAAAGATTGTTGGGCAGATTCATGACTTAAAAATGAGTTTGTGTTTGATGGCAGAGAGTCAACATTTCAAGTCTGGCTTCTCCTCTCCTTTTGTAATAGAAATAAGATTTTATTTGGGCTGGCTATATGCCCACTCAAACACTACATTTGATCCTCTTAAGTCAGGGATGGCCAAGGAGTTTCAAGTAAATGGGTAAGAAGTCCAGAGCAGCCCTTCTACCCGTGGTCTTGCCTAGCCTTGCAGACATCCAGGCTGGAGCTCCAACAGTGTTCTCACACTAGGGATGCTGGCAGCCAGAGTCCAGCTCTAGACTTGGTGGAACCACNGTCCTACATGATTCCCCAACAGACATTTAATTTGTACAACTCAAGCGCTGTGCAAACAGATACCTACCTGTTCCTACTGTCACACACAAGCTTCACTGTAGGTACTGAAGAAGAGTTAAAAGTGCTCAGTATGCTTGGCAAAATGTGGTCTCAAACACAAAAGCAGCATTCACACTTAGTGCCTGATTAGGTCTTTTTCTGTCACATATCCATTTATGATTATTAGCCTCTGAAATCACATATGCTTTGTGGTGTTTTCTGTAGGCAGGAAACAAGTGATCCAGTCTGGAAGCTAGAGGGTAGGAGAGTGCCATGGATTCCTGGAGAGAGGCCAGCTAGGCAGGGCACAGGGGGAAGGGGACAGTTAAACATCAACAGCATGCTAACACAAGCTTGTTACACAAGGCCTCTTCCTGGTTTACCAGCCAGGCAGAGGTTAGGGAAGGGTCAAGTTGGGGGTCAACAGTCTAAACTCTGGTTCCACTGTCTGCCTTCTATCTCACAACCAGAGATTTAACAGCAATCACATTCTCAGTTCACTCTGTATCCCTGGTGTTTTATGTGTTAAAAGCTACGGCTGCTTTAGAGCAACTCGTCTGACATAATGAGACGTGGCTTTCCTTTGTTTTTGCAGAAATACCCCCGCCCCAAAAGAATCAAGCATCCCGGCACTGCTTCTGCCTGGTAGAATCATAATTCCTAGAGATCATGCAGGGTTGTCAGAGGGCCTCCTGTCTCTGGGCAGAACCAGACATTCACAGACTAAAGAAAAGTCAAGTCAGAATCACCTCCACTTTAACTCAATGTACAGACTTGTTTATGGCTATGAACAAAATCCAAGTGGATGCTAACAGAAAACAATTCTATTTCCATTTCTATCTTCACACACACACACACACACACACACACACACACACACACACACACGCACGCACGCACGCTATTCCTCGTTGTTTCAAATACCTCTGCACACTAACAACAAGCCAGCCATCAAAGACTTCTGCTGTGAGGCAAGTCATTGTATCATTCAGGGACAGCAAAGCAATGGGACAGCAACGTGCTCTGCTGAAATGGACCAGACACCCAGATTCAAACTAGGACTCTCTCCAACAAGTCCCAGTGGCAGACACAGCTGTGCAGACTGCCCTTCCTGTCCTGCCAGCCCCAGTTCCTGAACGACAAATGCAGAGTGCTGCCATCCCATCCTGCCACTGCTGGAAAACCAAGGCTAAGCTACATAAAGATCAAACCATTTGACACAGAATGGGCATGTTGTAACTGTTGATTTGATGCTTCTTACTAAAAAGGTTTTAAGTATTTAGTATTTGCATGTCAAAGATAACATAAAAAGCATTAAAAACAAGTAAAGTGATATAACCACACAATTTCTGAGTAACAGAAGAGGTCTCCCAGCTCCTGCCCTGAAACTGCAGAGCCTCAAATAGCTACCTCAGCACCCAGTCTGTACTGCACTGCCAAACACTGAGGCACAAGTTTCAGTACAAGGCCTGATGAGGTGCACAGACAAAGGATAGCACAAGCCCCCAACTGAGAAGGGGGCAGAACTTCAGAGGCACCAAGGTGACATACAACTTGGCTGCCCAGACTGGCAAGGTTCCCATCACAGGATCTGAGATCATGTAAGTGACCTTTAAGCAAGAAATGAACATAGTTCGACATACTTTCATTTGCAAGTTCTGGTGGTGATATGGAAAATGAACTGAGCAATGGGACAGGTCACTCGGAGTCCTGGAAAGCAAATAAGGTCACGGAAGTAGAACTCCCATCTCTATCCAGCCGTTACAATTACAATTATGCTAGGTCTCCTTGATTTCCAGAGCTCTGCACAGATGCAAACCCCCCAGTAGGTTATCAATGACTTCCGCAGAAATAGAATCAAATGGTTCATTTATAAATTTGCAAGAAGCATAAATGTCGTAAACAAACGGTGAACTGGGAGGCACTTTCACTAAGAGCCACGGCAATTTTATCTGAAAATACCACAAAGCACGCTCCACACAACCAGCTTCACACGCAAATGCTTTTCATAATCAACTGTTGTATAAACAAAAACTACTCCCCAGTATTTACACAATTCCAATCTAAAAGAAATATTTAGGCTTATGTGAAGAGTATTTCAGGCTCATGCCTGTAATCCTAGCTGAGGCAAGAGAACAGTTCTGAGTTTAAAGCTAGCCTGAGCTACATAATGATTTCAGAGTCAGCCTGGACTACTGAGTAAGACCCTGACCCAAAATTAATTAATAATTAATTCTAATAGTGTTTAAATTGTGACCACTTTTAAGAGTTTTACCCTCAAACACTATGAGATGTCCTTGGCCAACAACCCTAAAAGTCATTTGTTCTGTGGACACAGTGAAAAGATCTTATCTGTGCTTAGCCAACAGTTGTGTTCCTCAAAGGGAAAAATACCACACAAGTTGTCTGGGATGGTTCTGTGGCGGCTGCTGCCTAGAGATTCACAAAGAAAGATTGTATAAACATGAGCCTCCAGGCCCAAATATCCATCTGCACAGGATGTTAACACCATTCTTCAATTCCTTCAGGGTCCGCCTCTCTTACAAGTATCAAATCTCCGACTGTCATTAACTGGGGAAGAGGGGAAAGGATGGAGAGGAGGAGCCACCTTTTCCAAACTCGAACAAGGATCCTCTCTATCAGACCATCTGGAGGGGATAAGAGGTTAACCCCATCAGGACCCTAAGCTGTCCCTATAGAAATAAGCAAATTCCTGTCTTCCTGAACCCAGTCCTCTCTAAGTCTTCCTTTGGATTTGATCCCTTGGCACTGGATTAATGAGACTCACTTCAGCCAATGCTACTGAAGAGATGGTTTTGATTATGCACAACAAGCACACATGGGATAAACTGGCAGAAGAAATGTTCTCAGGATAATAAATCCTAAAACCAAGGCTTTCCTCCCCACCCTGGTCTGGTTCAAAATGAATAATCATTAAAACCAACACTTATTTTTTTCCAGCTTTGACATACATGGTCAGAATATATTTCAGCGCACACTTAATATTTAATGTTTAACGTGATCTTTATAACTTCCTCTCTATCAGAATCTAACTCAATTCAACTGCGGTAGATTTTCCAGAGGGTTCTATGTGGTTTGGATTTTTTATGGAGGTTTGTTAGTTTGTTTGTTGTGCCGGGTATCAAGCCCAGGGCCGTGTGCAGGGGAGGTGTCTTAGGTGGGGTTTCCAGTGCTATGAGAAACATCACAAACAGCAGCTTGGAGAGGAAAGGGTTTANCACATCTTACAACTCTCAGGTCCCATTCCATCTCTCAGGAAGTCAGAGCGAGAACTGAAGGAGAAGCCATGGAGGAATGCTGCTTACTGGCTTACTCCTCGTGGCCTTCTCAGCTTTTCTTGTACAACTCCTGACCATCTGCACAGAGGTGGCACCACTCACAATGGGCTGGGCCCTCCCACATCAATCATTTATCAAGAAAATTCCTACATGTGAATCTTATATAGAGCCATCTTCTCAATTNAGAGTCCCTCTTCCCAAATGACTCTAGCTTGTGTCAGGTGACAAAAAACTAGCCAGCACACTAGGCCAGCATTCTCCCATTAAGCTATATCATCAGCTATCAACTGGGGAATATTGGGCTAACCAGGCAAGTGCAGTGTCTAGAGCCAGACTATGTGAACTGTAATCCCATATACTGACCTCTTTTATGTCACTTGTTCCCCAAAAATCAGGCCAGCCTCAGAGGGTTCTTGTCAGCATGTCATAAAACAAACCATGTAAGGCACTTGGCACATGAAGGTGGCTTGTGTTCCACAAATGTTCCTACAATTAGTCTTAAATAACCAAACATAGCAAACAATGGGAATGCAGCTAATCACCACGTGGTAACTCTACAAACAGTGCAGCATGGCCAGCCACCTTCCATCTTTATAGTTTATTCTCATTTTCTATAANTTAAATGCCAAGTGAGTTACTCTTAATTACCTTATATTAGGCCTTCCTAGCTGTCTGTTCTTATACCCTGCTGTGACTCCATTAACATGGCCTCCTGAGGTTGAGTTCAAGAAATTAATGATCAACTACATAAAATTCCCTCCATACTAATTTGTAATGGCTTTCTACTCATAAACAATAACCTAAAATAAATGAGTTAATTTCTAGACCACGGAGCTGTTTCCACTAGGAATCCACTGAACTGTATTTGTTTTTCACCAGCTGTGTGGATGATAATATTCCACAACTTTCAAAAGTCGTTAGAGAATGAAGGGACTCGTCAACACCCTCTCCTTTCTGGATCTCCCTGTGTCCTCAAAGTCCTGTTTTAGCTTAGACAAAGGGGATTAGGAAGAAGACAAATCTGCTCATGGCACAGAAGCAACTTAACTAAATATTTAAGTATCAGAAACCAAGCTGCTCTTAATATGACCAAAGATGAGGAAAGAAAAGAGAAGGTCAAAGCACTGCAGAAGTCAGACATGAGAATGGGCAGTCACGACTGGTCTTCAATGGCTATCTTAAACTGTAGCCTCCGTCCCTTGTTTGGATAGGAAGACAAGAGCCTACTAGATTCTTAACATGGAATTCCACAACAGTGGCCATTTCCGCCATGGTTCATGTCTTGTACAATGCCAGTCGACCCAGACAAGACT
>LZPO01076032.1:54084-66213 GCA_001675575.1 Neotoma lepida | reverse complement strand
AGTGAAGCAACTCTGCACAGATTGCCTATTATTTCAGGATCTCTACAACTTACTCCAAACACAACTCCAAATTTTGTATTTAATCACAATAGGTTTTGATTCCAGGGCAAGATGAAAGAGCCACACACTGTCCACTCCCTCCACCAGGGGCAGCAATAACCATAACATAATTCACAAAGCAGCTTCTTCTTTTTTCTTTTTTTTTTCCCCTAGACAGGGTTTCTCTTTGTAGCCCTGACTGTCCTGAAACTCACTTTATAGACCAAGCTGGCCTCAAACTCAAAGAGATTCACCTGCCTCTGCCTCCTGAGTGTTGGGATTAACACAGCCGCCACCACCTGTGAAGCAGCTTCTTGGGGGCTCTGCAAACCACTGCAAAGGCTAACTTGCACCAAGTGGACCCTCTCAACACCCTCTCCTTCCTGAATCTCCCTGTGTTCTCAAAGTCCTGTTTTAGCTTAGACAAAGAGGGTTAGGAAGCAGACAAATCAGCTCATGGCACAGAAGCAACTGAGCTAGACTAAAAGTGCAAGGACCACCACAGAGGCAGGGGCCCCACTTTGCCCAGACAGAAGGCCAGAGAGAGCAAATCAACCCCTCCAAGCTCTAGCTGGGGAGCTAAGGAGGGGATCTCCATGGCCCATTTTCCTTCTTTGATTTTTCTCTCTTCTCTTCCCAGCCTGAGGCACTCTCAACGCATGGCAGGCGGGAGTAGCAACCAGAACCATCTGCAGCTCTGAGGAATAGGAACTTTCTCTGACAACTGACCAGGGCAAACCACCTGCTGATTTCTTCCTCGTCCTATTTCTCGGCCCAGAATGTGAGCAGTCCCAGCAAATACCCTGTTCCATGTTTGTGACTGGAAAACAGACCAGGGGAGCCCCTAGTGACACGGAAATACCAGAAAAACCAATCCACATGGTCAATTGACTCTCGGTGAAATTGCCATTGTGGACTGAAAATGCATGGCCCTATAGGCACAGACATTTGAACTCTTGGTCCCCATCTGGTGTCACGTCTTTAGAAAGTTGTGGAACCCTTACAAGTGGAGCCTCACTGGAGCAAGCGGGTCATGGTGGCCTACTTCCTGTTCACTTTGTGCAGCCTGTCCCCCAGGTGAGGAGGTGAGACTTTCCAATGCATATCCTGCCACCTTGCCTTCTGCACCACAGGGCACTGCATCCTCTCAAAGAGCCAAATAAACCTTTCTCTCCTTCAGCTGCTTTACTCAGGCATGTTATCACAGCAGCAACAACAAAAAAGTAACATACAAATTCAAAGGCAATTCAAGAGAAAAACCGTCTTTTCAATAAATGGTGAAATACTCATCAGACACTGACTCATGAAAAAGAAACCTTCATCTTATGTTGGTATTAAAACCAAAATAAGTCATTATTTACACCATATTGTAAGCTGTAAAACTATAAAAGTTCCTGAAGAAAATATAAAGGCAAAATTTCATAACCTTGTTATAATAACCCAAAGAATTCTCTGGACATTTATTCCCAAAACATAAATCTAAAAAAAAGACAAACTATACTTCTTCAAAATTCAAAGTTTGTGCTCTCAAAAAGACACTATTAAGGTATGCAAAAATTGGGGCTGGAGAGATGGCTCAGTGGTTAACAGCACTGCCTGCTCTTCCAGAGGTCCTGGGTCAATTCCCAACAACCACATGGTAGCTCACAACCATCTGTAATGAGATGTGGTGCCCTCTTCTGGTGTGCAAGCATACATGCAGGCAGAACACTGTGTACTGTGTTCATAATTCATAATAAATAAATCTTTTTAAAAAAAGAGTATGCAAAAATATAGCTGGGAGTGGCTGTATTTTTATAATTATAAATATAAAATATAAACATGCCTTTAATCCCAGCTTTTGGGAAGTAAAGGCAGATGGATCTCTGTAAATCTATCTCAAAAAACCAAACCCCACCCCCCGAAAAAAGAGTATGCAAAATAAATTAAACACTAGAAAAAATACTTGCAAATCCTAACTACAACAGAGCTCTCAGGATTTGTTTTTAAAAGTCTTCCGATGCGCCAGACCCAGGTAAAGGTGGAGTGAGCGAGCCAATTCCACATACTCGCCCTATGACCTCCGTGCGTTAGCTGTGACACACAAGATACCTCCCCCAACCTACATACAGCATACATGTCCATGCATGCATGCACAAACACAATAAATAAAAATAAAAATTTAAAAAGTTCTCTGAAAACTCAACCAAGAAACGTAGCAAGTTAATTTTAAACTGGGCAAAAGGAAATTCATTGACACACTCTACAACAAAGGATATATACAAATAGTAAGCAGACTATGAAGTAAAACATTCACCATTAGCCATCAGGGAAGTACAGATGTAAAATCCTAAGACATCATTACATGGCCACTAACATGGCTAACAGGGCCAAGTGTCCACGAGGATGCTGAGTGGCTGGAGCTCATACACACTGTGAAGTGAGTGTGCAATGACATGGCTGTAGTAGAGTATTATTTTAAGGTGTGTTACTTTGGTTTATGTCATTTGTTTAACTCTGTGAAGCTGTGTTACTGTGCCTGCCTAAAACACCTGATGGTCTTAATAAAGAGCAGAACAGGCCAATGGTGAGGCAGGAGAGAGAAAAAGGCGGGGCTGGCAGGCAGAAAGGATAAATAGAAGGAGAAATCTGGCAGGAAAAGATCGAGGAAGTAGCCAGAGAAGGAGGAGGACTCCAGGGGCCAACCACTCAGCTACACAGCCAGCAATGGAGTAAGAGAAAGGTTTTTGAAAAGCCCAGAGGCAGAAGATAGACGGGACACTTTAAGTTAAGGAAAGCACGCAAGCAACAAGCCAAGCTAAGGCTGGGCATTCATAATTAAGAATAAGCCTCTGTGTGTGATTTGGGAGCTGGGTGGCAGGTCCCCCAAAAGAGCAAAAAAATGTGGTTAACAACACATGACCATTCTGGAAAATGGTTTGCAAGATTCTAAAATGTTGAATGTAGGTAAACCTGGTGACACATACCAATTTTCTGAACTGTGTGGGAGGATGAGGCAGGGGAATCACTTCAGCTCAAGAAGATGAGGCCAATCTGAGCACATAGGAGAATTCATCTTAAATAATAAACTGTATACCAACTGCATAATCCCATAATCCCACTTCTAGGCAATTATCCAACAGAAATGAGAAAGACTACCTCTATATAAAGACTTATGTACAAATGTTCATAATAAATTTATTTGTGAAACTCAAACTGTATCAACCCAAATGCCCCTCAGTGGGCTGCTGGATAAGCACACTCAGCACATCATAACACAAAATCCTACAACTGAGAGGAACCAGCAATCTACCATGTAGGTGACTCTCAGACACATTGAAACCTCCTCAAGGGAAAAGGACAGGGAAGAGAATGGGATCAGCAGCTGCTGCAGGAGAGGGAATGGATGACACCTAGACTTTGAGCAGGGGAAGGGCCAGGACTGTTTCACAATTACACATGTAACTTACTGAATATGCATCAAAAGANAGGGACAACTTTATTTCATGTTCCTTTTTATGAAACATCAAATTAACAGCAACCTTTGTATAACTGATACAAACACTGTACTGAATTCTGCCACAGAAATGGATTCTAGAGTTAATAGAAAATGTACTACAAAGCATTATTAGAGCGAAGTTAACTTAGGAAATACTTTAAAGATATCTTCAGATCATTTCATTACAAAGCTAGCTGTTCATCCACAAAATCAGGCTGCTGAATAGAAGCAGACGATGGTCAACAGACTCCACTGTCCCCATGGACCTGGCTCTAGCCTTGGGATGATGTTACAAGCAGGAAATCAGACACAGGGGCTCAGAGACATCCAACACCATCCACTACAAGCCATTTCACCTGTGTTCCAAGGGACTTCACACAACTCATCCATGTCCTCAACAGGAAGCCACACTCATATATAAGCACACGGGATAGAAACCAACTCCCATTTCTACAATCCTCTACCAGGCTCAATACACTGATAAAATTGGTTCCTAAGACACATCTCTGTAGTCTGCCAAAATATTATTAGCCTTCCACTCCCATAAAGTACCAACTACTGAATTATCTTTTTGCCTTTTCAGGCAAAACCAGTAACAACTACTAAATGGGTGGCACAGGTGCTGTCCGCAGCTTGCCTTCAGTCTGCTCTTTGGCCTTTTCAAGGACACCCCACATACACACCACGCACCTGCAGGAAATACCAGCTGATGTGTTACTTTGCAAAGCATTTCTAATACAATGTTTATTGTAATGGAGCAGCTACAAGCAACTTTATTTTTCTCCCATTGTTCTCTCTCCCAAAGGTTTCCAATACCAAAACCTAAGGACATGGAGGAACTCCCTGCTTCCTCTGCTGACGTGGCTATTGGGCTCCTTTATAATTCTCTGAGGAAAATCTACCTTTTGAAGTGACACTATCTCGTTTCCCAGCATTACGACCAAGAACATCCTCAGGGAGCTGAATANACTAAGCTTTCCAGTAACACTATTCTCACACGTTCATACAACAATAATTCAGTCACAAACATAAGGCGGTTTTGAAGTGGGAGTGGCTGCTTCTTGGTGTGAACCTTAAGAACTGCACAGGGACACGTGAGCAGTTAACACAACAAGCCAAGCCTAACTGCATGCTATACCGTTCTCCAGAGAGAGGCACTTCTACAGTCCTATTGGATGCAGGGCTGGGCTTTTTAAAGTATGCTCCTTAAAGGCTGTGTGTGTCTCCCCCCACCCCCCCCATCATAACAGGTAAAATCAGTAAAACTGAGAAAGTGAACTACTTTACCACAAGTCTACATGTCTCAGCTAACTACAGAGTCCCCACCACTCTGAGAGACCTTGACAACTGTGTAGTAATTCCACAAAGAACTGGATTTCCTCCTTTAAAAAAAAAAATTAGAGAGTGAGGAGGAGGGGTAAGAAGAGAAGAAGAGGTGGGGAGGGAGAAGGTGTGAGGGGATGCGGGTTCCTACAGAGCCAGAAGAAGGTGTTGGGTCCCTGGAGTTTGAGTTACAGGTGGTTGTGAGCTGTCCCACATGTTTGGAAACTGAACTCAGATCCTCTGCAGGACAAATGCTCTTAACCAATGAGCTATTCCTCCAGGCCCAACATACCAGTTTCTTAGTCAGAATTTACTTTCTGGTTTAACTTCATGGTTCATACAGCTTATCCTGGGAGAAGGCTCAGCTCTGCCAAATTTTTACAGCTCATTTGTGTTTGGATTATTGACGATATGTTCACTCCATGGACCTCTGTAGTTTTAATTAAAACTAGTTAACATAATCTTCAAGTCTGTATGGGGGGCTGGACGGGTGGCATGTTGCAGGGGGCAGAAAGCAACTCAGGGAATGAGAGCTCCTCTGCACAGGACAGTCCCCCTGCACAGGACAGTCCCTCTCTCTGCACAGGACAGTCCCCCTGCACAGGACAGTCCCCCTGCACAGGACAGTCCCCCTGCACAGGACAGTCCCCCTGCACAGGACAGTTCCTCTGCACAGGACAGTTCCTCTGCACAGGACAGTTCCTCTGCACAGGACAGTCCCTCTGCACAGGACAGTTCCTCTGCACAGGACAGTCCCTCTGCACAGGACAGTCCCACATACACTTGCCAGGGAAGCCGTGCTCCACCTGCAACNCCTGTTTGTGGGCACAGGCCCAGGAGGTGCAGTTCTGATATTAGAAACAGACGGCTCCTGACCTATGAGAGTTTGACTTGACAATGACACAAAGCATGACCTGAACTCAGGAGAACTGGCCTTTCCATTCTGATCTTTGTCAGCCCTTGTGGTTGGTTACTGGCGATGCTCATGTTGGCAGCAGAGCAGCGCAGGACTGTGCTTCATGGTGCACTGGGCTAACCCTTCCACAGGCATGCTTGATTACCCTTGGTTTGTCGAGAGGTGAGGGGCACGTGTGTTGGTCCAGGTCCTCTCATTTCTCACTACAGTTTAAAGCTCTAGGATTTTCTTCCTCACTCCAATGAATGCGCTCATTCTGAAAACCAGCTCGGACAGGATTTCTGCTCTCAAGCTTCTTTCCCCTCCCATCACTTTGGCCGCACAACCCAACTCCTCAGCCGTCCAAGTGCTCTTCTTTAGGAAGGCACTCCCACAATTATCACCCTGTCTCTGTGATAGACTGCCACTGNGTGACAACTCCGGCTGTCTTCCTTCCATACCTACTTTACTATAAAAAGCTCAGAGGAACACAAGAACAGAAAGAACAAGAAAAGGAGAATTGGAAAACTGGGGGCAAGCAAGTCTCTCTGAGNCCGTCNATTTCTAAAATGTGCACATTTCTACTTCACTCCATTTCTCTTGGTTATTATGAACATCAATAACCACTATAAATGTTCAGTAAGAATTTTATTAAAAAAACTTTACTTCTATATTTAGAAATATTTCATATATACATTATAAATTATAATCATCCTTATGATACAGATATATTTTGTATGTACATTTAATTTAAAAAGGTAATTTCCTTTACATATCTAATTACAAATAATTGCAAAGGCTAAAAGAGTAATTTGTTTTGTTTTTATTCTTGTTGTCTTAGTAAGCCATTCTATGAAGCTCAACCTTCAACAATCAAATTCAAAAGCCTCTTTTTAAAGTTTTCAACCACCCATTGTATAACAAAGACAATGATGTCATTAGAAAAGTAATACTCATTTAAAGTGGGAATTGGAACATTTAAAATAGGNGCCACAGCGAAGCATGGTCCACACCTTTAATCCCAGCACTCAGAGGCAGAGGCTGGTGGATATCTGTGATTCAGGGCCAGCCTGGTCTACATATTGAGTTCCAGGCCAACCAGGGCTACACAGAGAGCCTGACTCAAATAAACAACAACAACAACAAAAGTAAAGTGAGTACAACATATGAACTCAAGNCTGTCTGAAAGCTGGTTTGAAAAACTGGGATCGCAGCATGCACGTAAGTTGTGTGTTCTGCACTTCAGCATCACACCACATGTACCTTTCTGGATCATTTAATGCTCTTCAAACATCAGGCTTCTCAGTGTGACAGACATTCCCTACACATATATGTGACAAATTAACTATTCTGTACTGTTTAACATAGACTCAATGAAATTATTATTCTTAAAAGGTGATAAACAGGGCCAAGGAGAAGGCTCAGCAGTTAAGAGCACTGGCTGTTCTTCCAGAAGACCTGGATTCAATTCCCAGCACCCACATGGCAACTCACAACAGCTCATAACTCCAGTTCCAAGGGATCTACCGCCCTCTTCTGGCCTTCATGTGCATTGCATGAACTTGGTGCACAAACATACATGCAAGCAAACATCTACACACTTATTAAATCATTTTTTAAAGTGATAAACACTGTTGGATGTAATCTTAAGGAAGGAGGAAGAGAGGGAGGAAGGGAGGAAGACAGGCAGGCATAAAATGAAGTCTTAGAAGTGGTGCATGGGAAAAAGCCACATTTTTAAAGCTTTTGGACATACCTGAATTATTTTTTAAACAGTACACATAAAAAAAAAAAAAACCTCACGTCAACAAATGAATATGGATAGTTCATTGTGAGAATGAAAGGTTTTGTTTAGGCAAAAAGCCATAACCAGGAACTCAGGGTATCTTGTACATTTTGTTAGAAGTTAGGATGCTGCACATTCATGTACCAAGTTTTTATCTGAAAGGCCAAGCTTACTGATCCGTGAGTCCTCTGGCTGTTCAGCCTGCTGTTTTTACACAGCCACACCCTAAAACACCATCAGAACTTCCAATTTCCTCTTCCCATGNGAGTGACATACAAATGCAGCCTCAGAAGAAGCAATCTGACAATTGTTACCAACGTTTATTTACCACAAAGTTTTCAAACATAACATGACTAAATACATCTTAACGGAATTTTTGCAGAACTTGTTTTAAGAGTTTTGATGTTTAGCATATTTCTGTGGAGAAATAACACTAATTTTAAGCAAATTATATATAATTTTAATAACATAACAAATACCACTGACAAAAACAGGCTGTGAGCAAACAAAGCTTACTCTTGGTCAACATTCAACTCACCCAGCTGACCCCAAATGCCATGCATCTGGCATTCTACATGTTTAGGGTGTCATGAATGACATGGCAGCTTCCCAAAGAGTGGCTCCACTGCTGGGCGCCCTGCAATGGTGTTATCAGTCTAAAAGGCACTTATTAACATTTAGGTGTGTATGTAAACTTTAGCATAGGCACTACCGGAACTTAAAGACACATATTAGTGGTTAACACAGACTGACCACAAGCCATCTCCAACCAGCAAATCCTGCCTAGTCTCTTTTACCCAACCTCCAAGGCTCAACTCCAGGCCTGGTCTCCACCCTCCTCTCTCTTCTATGTAAATTTAGTCATCTGAAGACCTGATCAAGTTCCAAAGCTTCAAACAGCACCCGTGTAACTGAAAACTCTCAAGGGTAAAATACTAGCACCTCCAACATATGTGTCACTAGANCACAGATTCCCCAACTCTAGGCGTGCTCCACTCACCAGACCAGTGACCAGCACCATCTGCAGCCATGGGCAAACGGCTGTGCTGCCCTGGCTCCTGGCTCCTAATTGCACTCTAGATCTATAGGAGAGCAAGCAATGCAGCTTCCTTCCTTGTACTTCCTCNGTGAGCTCCTGCCTCTTCACTTTCAACCATGAGCTCTGGAGGGCAGGGTTCTTACTTTATTTACAGTTCCATCTCCAGACCCCCAAAGCAGTCTCTGGCAAGTAGTAAGGCCTTAATTCACACTGTAGAATTGGGGGGGGGGGCACGACACCTCTGAGGAGTTTTGCACATGTAATTAGAGTAGGGAATCATTTTGCAGCCACTTCTAAACTGAACAATATCCACAGCTTGAGAGCAAGCACACTACGACCTCATAGCACAGACTACAACTGCCTCATATCGTAGAGGTAGACCATGGGTCTAGAAAGTTCCTACCATTGACTCAAGATCACTAGGATTTAGAGCTCTGATCCTAGTCCTCAATGACACACAAGCAGCCCACCAAGCTGTGTACAAATGGTGTTTTTACATTAATTTATCTGGGGGGGAGGGGGGTGCGTGCGCACACACACACCTCTCTTAGGTGCACAGGGGCCATGGTGGGCATGAAGGTCTGAGTAAACCTTGCAGGAGTCAGTCCTCTTTCTGCCCTGTGAGACACAGAGACTGACNGGCATACCACTGAGCCATCTTCCCAGCCCAACGAGATTCTCGAAAGCAGTTGGAGAACTGAATCACTGGGTCTTCCTCTGGGCTGTGTAAGAATACACAGCAAAAGGCTTCCTGCAACATCCTCACGAGTTACACAGCCAGTTGAAAACTCAGGACTAGTTTGAAAGCTGCTGAGGTACCAAACAAAGCTTCATGGCAGAAAGAAACAGAAAGTCAATTTGCTCCAATGTCAAACCCCAAATTCACTGAGAAAGCTGTTTGCTATGGACTTAATAAACTCATCACTGGCCTGTAATCTGGCACCTGTCATCTGGTTTGATATTTCCTACTCAAAGGTTCTTCATAAAATTCAGCAACATCAGCCCCACCCGGAAGCTCCCAATGTTAACATCCACCCATGTGAAGAAATATCACCCCAGGAGCTATCTACTGCCTGCCTCACTTGTTTGTTTGGTTGTGAGAAAGGGTCCTCTATGTGCCCAGAATGACCTGGAGCCAGGTGTACATGTCACAGCAGCTGGCCCTTGTCAATCTAAATGCTCTGCTATCTAGACATGTCCTAACACCTCTTTACTGAGCCCCAGTTGCAAACTGTAGGAACTTCCAGGAACCACTGCCCTGCTGAGGCAGGGCAACTCCAAGCTCAGGCCAACCTCCTTGAACAGGTCTTAATGTGAGACATGGGGAGAGGGAAGAGGAAGGGGGAAGAGGATAAGGGAAAGGAGTAGGTAGGAGAGGGCTTTCTTTGTCTTGGTCTTGTTATGTGGCCTAGGCTGGCTTGCCACTTGCTCCCCTGCTCAGGTGGATGCTAAGATCACAGGTGTGCTCCAACACGCCCAGGTGAAATACAAAGCTTTGACTCTGTGAGCTCTCTGGGAGGAAGACAGGTAGGAAGACTTGACAGTAACAACACAATACAAGAAAATGGAGACAGTATTGGCACTCAGAGCTTGCACAAAGCTTGTGTGCAGACAGAACCCACTCCTACACCCGAGAAAAAACCAAATGCTCCAGTCAGGCTGGTTTTGGTGTATGTGGCTGGAAAGGTTCTGGACTTGAGGGANGGGATAAAGTCTGAGAGAGGTNGAGGTGAAGGGGGGGATTTTCCAGAACATTTCAGAATCAGCAAGTGCACAAGGCNTACTGAAGGGAGCTGACCAAGAGAGAGAAGATGCAAGGATAGGACACTTAGCTTCAAGAACAGAGAACAGCTACAGATGACAACAGAGTGNTGAGTTCATCTAAAGTCAATCAGTAGACCTGCGTGCGAGAAAACAAGACAGAGCTTCAGAAAGATACTGGTTCTTAGAGANGCAGAGCTGGAAGCTCCCATGGTGGACTTTACAGTGTCCTCTAGGACAACACTCNTTTCTGATTTCTTAATCCTCCACGTTNGCACTGCAGAAGACATGGGAACTTTCTACTCACACACTGCTGTAATACCTTCATTTTGTTCATACCATTTGGGTGCCTGTTTTTCAAAGGTTCAAGCTTCCCAGGTTGAAACCATGCCTTTCATTATTTTTGCATGCCCTTAGAACCTAGAAGAGCACTCATTGTGAAAGTCACCCGACAAATATCACAGACGCATTTAAAGAGAATAGAAACTGATTGCAGGAGAATCCCTGTGACACACATCACACAACTACCTACTTCAGTATTACTCATCTGTCGTACATGCCAGGCACTGTTTCCGGCACTTCCTGTATACTAACCTTCTGAGTCCTCAGAACAATCTTATCAGCACAATCATCACCNATTCTGCAGAAGATGAAGTACAGCAGTGTTAAGCAACTTGCCAAAGTCGGAAAGCTGGTGAGGGCAAGATCTGCACCCACAGAGCTAGTGTCAGTTATCCACAAAGTCTTATGGACACACACCCCACCCACCCACACACCCCNGCTCAGCATCATATGATGACGTGAAACCTTAAGGGCCAGGTTTCAGTGCTTCGGTTCTCAACCTGTGGCGGCCATCACATACATCTGCAGAAAGTCTAACACAGTGCAAACCACAATCCACTCTTTTAAAATCACAGACACACACAAAACCACGGCATTTTACTATGCTTCTAGATTATTTAGATTTGGGCTTTGCATGCTGCTTTCACCAGACAATCCATCTGCCCTCTGCATTAAACACAACAACCTCAGCTAGTTTATACACAAAAAAAGCTGGCTCCATCATCTGAGCAAACAAACAGCAAGTGATTAATGCTGCCTAACTCCTTATTGAACACATTAATTGTACAGATAGCTAAGCTAATACTGACTGATTCAAATAACCTGACAGTTACACAAACAAGAGCGGTCAACACTCACTTGGCCAATGCAGTACATCCTGTGGTACATTTTGTAGATACCTACATACAACTTTGGCTCAAAGAATCAACCAGCAACAGAAATCAATGCTGGCCTAAGTGGAGACACTGAAATAGCAATGAATGACAACCACTAGTTTCATGTGACAATTACAATTGTTGTCCCTGAAAGTCTAGAAAGTGTACCTGTAGAAAATACAATAAAAGACAAGACTGTTACCAAATATGAGGTCTAGGACAATGGCACAGCAGTAGAGTGCTTGGCATGTGTGGAACCCTGACTCTACTCCCCAGCATGGAGAGGTTAAAAAAAATAAAATAAAACACTGAACAACCAAATAAAAATAAGGCTACTAAATTTGGTTCTTGTGAACAATATAAAATAGCTCACTACAAACTAACTGGTGAGAGGTCAGACAGATGGCTCAGTGTTTAAGAGCACTTGCTGCTCTTGCAGAGGACCCAGGTTCAGTTGCCAGCACCCAAATCAAACAGCTTACAACCACCTACAACTCTAATTCTAGGGGATCCAAGGACTAGCCTCCAATCCACATAGACAGACAGACAGACAGACACACACACACACACACACACACACAGAGAGAGAGA
>LZPO01076032.1:28093-43888 GCA_001675575.1 Neotoma lepida | reverse complement strand
AGGGGGTTCTGTGGTTGATGTAAAATAAACAGAAAATCTTTTAATAAAAAAAATCTTATCAATTAACTGTTATAATTAAAAAAAACTGTTGGAGATCTTTATACCCTGAGTGTAAAAACAGTGTTTTGTGATTAACTAAGAGATGTTTAACAGTACTAACACCAAACACTGATAGCACACAGGCCCTTTAATCATTAACCTCAGAGGAGATGTTTCAGTGGGTAAAGTGCTTCTGTGTGAGCATGAGGACCTGAGTTGGGATACCCAGGACCAACATAAAAAGCTTGGCATGGTGGCATGCACTTGTAACCCTGGTACCAGAGTGGGAGACATTGGGTTCCAAGGAATTTACTGGCCTGCCTATCAAGCTGAACAGGAAGCAGCTGGTTAGGGTGAGATTCCATCTCAAAGAAGTAAGGTGGAGGACAGTGATAAGGAAAGACACCTACCTACCTCACCCTGCAGCCCCTATACACTTGGAAGCACAACACAGCGGGGGTGGGGGGTTATGTTTGCTGTGTAACCAATCTGAGAGAGCGGGTCCAGTCTCTCCCAAATCACGTCTGAGAACACAGAAATTCTGCAAGACTAAATCAAGATTACTTAGTTTCAAAATAAAATTCCCAAGGAAGAAAGAAGATTGAGTTTCACTCTGAGTAATCACTTTATCTGAAGACAGAGCCACTGAGCTTTCCTGGGTCTCTAAAGGGAGAGCGTTCCTTGTAATCCTACACTAACCCAGGCCTCAGGCAATTGAGAATCTCTACAGAGCCACAATGGTAACAGAAGAGTGGTTCTTTCACCAACTGACAACAAAAGTTAAAGGTATCTACTCGGTTTTCAGTTTACTAAATAGTAGAAGGTGGTCAACCATGACCCTCAGTNCAATCAAGGCAGTGGCAGGGCTCCCCTCTGGAGCCTGGCTTGCAGGTGCCCCATGTCAATACTATTCCCCAAAACCANAGCAAGGAAGAGGACAGTCTTGTTCTCGCAATCACATTAAGAGCAAACAATAAATGTCATCCAGCCTCCCAAGATGAGGGAAAAAAGCAAAAGAAATATGACCTGGGAACCATGACTAGAAGCCAGTCCCAGACCTTGGGAACTCCGAGGATATCCATCTCCTGTCTCAGGACCAACCAGAAGACAAGACACTTTGTGCTTCTTTCTGCTAAGGTCGCTCTGATTTCAAAATGCCCTACGGTCCCAAGGAAAGACTGAATGTCACACCGTCTTTCTCAGGATGAATGTTAACTTGATGAGAATTATCTTATCCTGGCCCCCATTGAAGTAAATCAGTTGTCTTTGTGTCTATAGAGAGCTGAGAAGGACAGCAGCTCCACTCTATATAAAGACCCTGGGTACCTTACAGGTGGCAATGGGTATCACTTTCAGGAACATGAGCCACCAGCTAATGCACTAGAGACAGAAACTAGAGCCAAGGTTCACAGAGCCTGAATGTGAGTGTTCTGAAAAAACCACATCCACCCCTAACAAGCGTCTCTGTTCTGATGGCTCTAAGAGAATGGGGTGGGCAGAACTGGTAACTCCAGTCTGCATTTCATGTGTGCTCTTATGGCCCAAAGTGAACATGCATAACTCTAGCTCTGCTCTCTCCTGCAGGAGCCAGGGCATCCACAAACCCATGTTCTAGAACAGGAGGATGGAACCAGATCTCTAACGAAAGAACATGGCATTCTGCCGTCATCTCTCACTGACTTACATTTCCCCTCAGAAAAGGGCTGCTGCAACTATCGCCGTACATGCGTTTTCTTTTAAATTTCAAGTTCCGTTGGGTCTCCACTCTACAAAGTAGAGTACACTTTGCACAAAGTCTCCACTCTACAAAGTAGAAGTTACTCTGCCCAACAAGCTTACAGGGTACTCAGGGACGGCTCCCACAAGCAGATTCCTGTTCCCCAAGTGTCTTACTGTCAAACTTGCCTCATTAAATATGGGTAATGTCCTCCACTTCTACTTGACAAATGGATTCCAACTGAGCAAAGGACTGCAAAGAACTATAACCAACCATGAAAAGATGAAATTATTTAGAAGAGATTTAATTCACAGATCTCAAAATTTTATAGCTAGTCTAAGAAAAAACTTCCTTATAAAACTACAAAACAACAACAAAAGGCTACAANGAAAGAATACTAAGGTCTTGTCTGCATATTATCAGCTGCCTCCTTCAGACTGGATATTACACTAAAACTTACAACGGTGGAACCAGGAACAAGAAGGCTCACCAGGCAAAGACACTTGCCACCAAGTGTAACAGCCTAAATTTGATCCCTGGAACCCACATGGTAGACAAGGAAAAACAATTCCTGTAAGTTCACATGCTCGTGATGCACATACACATGCATACACACAAACTAAATAAATAAATGATTCATAAATAAATACATAAATGAAATAGAAGGTTTTGGGTAATGATGTTTAAATAAATTTTAAAATAGTAAACAAAACAGTAAAATGCTATATATTGGGAGACAGAATGACACTGGACAGATGACCGCAGTCTAAAAATCAAATGTGGAGAGTTTAATTCACAAACTGCTTAACAAATTTTGTTAAGCACAAAATGTTTGTTCACATACTACTAAGACCTGGCACCGACTTAAGCAACACTAAGAGCTTCTAGCTCTTCCAGCAGCCACCAAGGAACACACACTTTGTTCCACTGCACTGTGTTTTCAAAGCACATGAGAATCACAGAAGTGTAGGTTTTATGAAGGCCAGAAAACCATTAGGGGCCATTTTCTTTAAATGTTCCCATTTGTCAAGGAAAAAAAAAACTTAATATTTATATAAAATGTACCCACTTATTAAAACTCTTTACTAAATGTTAACAAAATAATACTTTCTCATAATTAATTACTGGAATTAAAAAAATTCCAAGCCNCTAGGGAAGAAATCTCATTGCTACTCCTTGCTTTGGCAAACCTCCTTGGATTTCCATCTATCCTCTGGGCTTTGAGTCAAGAAACTGAAATCTTGGCTAAGACGGAGGTATGTTAATTTGGGATCCTGACCCTTCTGAAAGCAAAAGGAAGAGAATGTTGTACTACGTGCTTTGCATTTCTCACGTCAGTCCACGGCATGCGATGGTTTTCGGTTTCTTCTGTTCTATTTGGTTGTTTGGTCTAAAAGGAACCCAAGAGTACTGACATTTGAAACAAGCTATCTGACCAAGGCAGTTAAAATCTTCTCGATAACTAAATTCCAGGAGGCAGCTTAGCCAGCTTTTCCACAACAGCTACTCCTAGGAGACAATAGGAGCGATCGCCTGAGACCTGGCCATCACCCATTCATCTAGAAAGCGCTTGCNTGGTACTCACTGTGTCCCAGGCCCCAGAGACTCAGCAGACAGTGATGAACAAGATGATGAGAATCTGGAGACTCTGGAGGCAGCAGTCAACCTTAAGNCTGTGCCCTCTACCGGCCCACTCCCAGGCCCAACTAGANAACATACTTCAAAACCAGTGCTCACTAGTTGTCAACAAACGTTCTCCTCACTTTGGTGCTAATGGATTTACTTTTTTTTTAAATTTCTTTGGTAAAGTAGCATAAATCCTGTCTAAACAGCAAGCAAAAGGCTGTATTTTTACAAATACCTTACATGGCTAAAGGTTTGACCAGGAGGACCCTTAGGAATTTTCTGGGCAATAATATAGGACAGAGGTCAGTCACCACAAAATGTGGCCAGAGCTGGCTCTTTTCTGGAACTAAGAAAGCCACACAGGGTCCCACTTAAATGGTCATGTGTCTCATGAGGAAGATTCCCTTTGTGGCCTTCAGATCTCAAACAGACTCACAAGTAACCACTACACAGGCCAGTGTATGCAAATCAGGATTCCAATAGATTCCCAACAACCCTGTGTTTCTAGTTGTCCTGACTCGTCACCATGCTGACAAGATGACAATCAGAATTATATAATCAGAATTTTTGCCCATAAAACAAACAGGTATACTGACATTTCCTAGAGGGTAAATCTAATTTATTTTTTCTTTTATGCTGAATCTTAACTCTCTTTTTATTTTCTTTTGAATTTTCTGTGTGGTCCAGGCTGGCCTACAACTCAGAAATCCACCTGCCTCCGCCTCCTGAGTGCTGGGATTAAAGATGTGCACCACCGCCCGTGGAAAAAATTTACTACTGCATTTCCTTTTCTTTTCGTTTTTCCCTCACTATGTAGATCAAGCTGGCCTTGAACTCACAGAGATTCTCCTGCCTCTGCCTCCCATGCACTGGGATTAAAGGCTGCACAACTACACCTGGCATGAATCTTAACTTTCTTTGTCCATATCTTTTAAAGATTTTAAAACAAAAAGATATTGGAGCCAAAACCAGCCAAAGTTTCTCAACCTACAGAATGTGGATCCAAATTCTTCAGCAAGGCTCAATTCCACCTAACTTTTCACCTATTTCTTTTTGTGCTCTTCACATGCCATCTCTGCAGACACACTGAGCTGAACACTCTACATGGCAGTCCTATCCTTCCTCACATAGCCTCTATTCACAAAGTGCCCCAGAACACTGCTCTATAATCCCAAAGTTCATTTCTCCTACTGTGCCTAATTCAAGGGCCACCTCTCNGGGCATTTCCTAGTGTCTCTGCTGAGTTCCCACAGGGTGGGCCCTACACACAGAAAGAGCATGAGCTTTTGAGACAAACATCATACACATCTCTACTCTACCACAATAGTTAGGCCTGAACAACACAAGGCAATATAATTAACATAGAAGACTTGGGGCTCTGGGCAAATGAATGTCATGAGGTNCAATCTCAATCTTAACAAAAGCCTGACCTTGCTTGGGTGAGTGGGACAGAGCAGAAACATCGAGAACCTCAGCTTTCTCCTCATTGACCTGTGAAGAGCTGCATCTATTTCACAGCAAAAGAACGACAGAAGGGTAAACAAATTCCCGGAAAGTAACAAAAAGCCACACCTCTGTTACACCGACTACCAAGCCAATTAGATGACTGTGAAGAGATAGGAATCAAAATCATCTTGGGCTCTTAGTCCACTGGACAATCACNTCCTGTCTACCCCAGTGTTTGACCTAACATTCTTGGGGCTATTAGGTAAACCCTTTTGGAATGTAATAACAGACCCCTAGCTCCCATCAACCCAAAGCCTAAGAATGTCATCAGATAGAAGCTGAGACTGGCCAGCCTGCTGTTTCCACCCACATAAATGAAAAGCGCCTGGCGTATAGCTCTTTGTCCTGTTACAACAAAAACTACATGAAACTCTTACCACATCGAACACGGTGTTGGGGGTGACCTAAATCTGTGTCCCCAGGCCACAGTCACTCGTATTTGGCTCCAGAATAAACTCTGTCTTAGTCCCTTTGAGGTGAGAGTTGTGTTTTTACACTGAAGAAGCAGTTAGTGCATGTCATTCAGGGGCTGACTCCCTCACCCCAGGCCTCCCCACTCACAGCTCTCTGATACAAGTCTNGGTGATCAATGAATGGCCTTCTCTATGGTCACCCCCTCCTCTGAGGTCACCTGACCTTCTCTATGGTTAGCCCCTCCTCTGAGGTCACCTGCACAGCCCAGGCACACATTCTACAAGACTCCCTGACAAATAAAAGCCAGAGAAGTTAAAGAGTTCTGAGGCTAAAAAAACAAAGGACTGCACTTGTTACATAAAGTGTTGCTTATTCTAGAAGATTCCATTCAAATAATAACGGCTAATCTGTGAATGCCTATGAACGGAGAGACTACTACCTCCTCCACGGCTGTGAGTTCCTCTACCTGGCTTCTAGGGTAGAGGACCTTGAGAGGTCACTCAGTTACCACCTCACTAATGCATCTCTCACCATTTACCACACATTTCCCTTTCATTTTTTTCATGACCTTACACTGGCTCTACAAGGGCAGAGGCTCTAAGGCAGCATTTCTCAAACTGTGGGTCGCAACCCCTTTGGCAACCCTCTAGCTCCAACATTATTTACATTATGACTCATAACAGTAGCAAAATTACAGTTATGGAGTACCAATGAAAATAATTTTATGGTTGGGGGTCACCACAACATGAGGGTCACAGCATTGGGAAAGTTGAGAACCACTGCTCTAAGGGGACAAGTCCTGTGTGTGATTGCCCTTTCTGTCCAATCCTTCCTCAGATCCCCTCCCAGATAATGGGAATTCTCCAAATCACAAGGTAACTCAGAATCTTGTGGTTCCTCTGCTAACTGACTGTCACCTCTAAGGCCCCACAGTTAGGTTTGAACAGAGCTAGACAGATGCTCATATCTGAGCCTGGAATTCAACGTGAGTTCAAAAGAGGATTTTACCTTAAAAAATTTTTTTTCATTAGCAATAAACACAAAAATCAGAAATGACAGAACAGTGAACTGAAACTGGTAATGCCTAGGAGTCATTCATTTTCTCTCCTGAAGCCAAATACTTGTCTCAGGAAAATCAGTGTTTCAAATTCATTTCTCATGATTTGTCAAAAAAAAAAAAATCTAGTTTGCATCAAGGTAGTGTATGAAATTACTCATCAGATTAATCCAATGAATAAAAGTTGACAATTTTCCCCCGCAAGAAGGGTTTCTCTGGTTAGTCCTGGCTGTCCTGGAACTTCCACTATAGATCAGGCTGGCCTCGAACTCAAGAGATTCAACTGCCTCTGCCTCCCTAGCACTGGGATTAAAGGTATACACCACCANACCCAGTTCTCTATGAAATATATTTTAATTTCATTATTGCCCAATATGAGTATCAACTTACTAAAATGTCCATTTTCCATCTTGCCATTTCAGAAATCCAGAATGAGAAAGGAATACCCTACCTGTCTCTGTGTGGGTGGTGGTGAAGGGAAAAAGGATTAACCACTAGGTACTCCCTCACCTGTCTGTGGCACATTCCTGGACAGCNTAGAGAGACAGGCTGTGTGACTTCTGCAAAGCTTCAGAAGCCAACTGTAAACATAATCAGGTCACACCAACCCTCTGAACTCTTCCTCCTAGAAGTCTTCTGGTGAGGACCACCCAACCCACAAGACTCCAAAGACTCCAGGAAAGGCTGCCCCAGTCAAATCCAAGAACAGCAGGTAGGGAAGCCAGAGGCGGAAGACAAATAAAACCTGCTCCCTCAAGATTTCTGGGTCAGTTCCAAGAACTTCCCTTCTCTCTCTGCCAGCAGCACCCATCAATTCCCATAGCAACCAGCCCACAGCTTTCCAACTTGTCCAAGAGGGAGGCGNATGAGCTGCAGCAGAAGCACGTAAGAGAAAGGCTGGAAACCAGGNCAATAATCGAGGCGACATACTAGGTGCCTGCAAGGTCCAACAGTGTCTCCCTGTCTCCCAATGTCCACACTACCAGACTGCACTGACCTCTGACCCTTCAGCCAGGTGCTGAGACAAAAAGGGGACTCAATCACATAAAACGAGATTCTATTTTCCAATATGGTTTTAGATCAAAGTCTGTGTGGTACTAAAACAACCCTGTCTCCTTAAGCCCAGGGTGGGTCGATGTGTTCAATGAGGAAGCCTCCAGAACTGACCCCGAGACTGTGGCAACCTGNAGTAACAATCTGAGAACCGCAGGGAGGAAAGCNTGATGAAGTGATCAGCAGTAGGTGGAGTCTTGTGAAGAACAGGCCTCCTGAACAGGATGAGAGGACTGCAGAGGACCAGCAGCACTTCTGTCCCCAATACCTCCTCAAACACTACAGTCAGGAGCATGCCTCATTATGATTTACTGACTTTCAGTAAGAGCAGAGAGTCNTCAGAACCAGGGAATACCTGAGTGNTAATTTAAGCGCCGTGGGGCTGGGGATATGTTCAGTGATTTAGCACTTACCTCCTATGCAAGATTCCAGATTCCATCCTCAACACCACAAAAACAAACAAAAGAATAAAGGAAGGTTAAGAGGAAAAAGAATGACTAATGAATTCAATGTTTATCTAAATAATTACGATTTTCAAAGAGATTTTTCTCTTTTCCCACTTGAAAAAGATAAAAATCAAACTAAAAGTTTCAAACATGGACTATAAACCAATTCTGCAAAGCTTCCTATCTTCTTACAGAATGCAAACGCTAACAGGCAAGGAGACAATGAGCACTGCGAGAGATGACTCTATGGTGGCACTTGTCACTGCCCACAGGGTCTATGCAAGACTATAGGAGACTCAGTGGCCTAACCAGAGATCCAGTCCACACTCCTGCACACTTCACATTGCAATCACTATATTCCCAAGTGATTTTCCACTGAGGACCCCAAAGCACTGCAGTGCGAAATGTCTAACTTTTACCTAAGGCATACATGGATAATAACCCAATACATGATCATAAAAGACCCTAAAAGGCTGAGCGGTGGTGGTGCACGCTTTTAATCGCAGCATTCAGGAGGCAGAGGCAGGCAGATCTCTGTGAGTTCCAGGACAGCCAGCGCTACACAAAGATATCCTGTCCCCCAAAAAAACAAAAAAAGACCCTAGAAGATGATTTCATGTTACCAAATGAACAGGGAAATGGAAAGAAATATGTGAAACAAGAAGGCTTGCCATGACAGGAAAGCCGTTTCAGAGTAACTACCTCTATGAGATCAGTCAATCTTCCTAAACTTAAAAAAAAATAAATGAATCACACAGAGAAGACAAAGTATCTGATGTATAAGAAACAGTTGTCCAGGAGATCAAAACTACTGAAAAAAATCTNAATTCCCATGTAAATTTACCACAACTGCAGTAAGACTAAGAAGATGTTCTTACAGAATACTCAAAAACTAAGTCTATGGCTCCTGTGGGAAAATACTGAAGAATAATTGGGCTAAATATGGAAAACAAGATTAATGAGGGAGCTAGCCTTAACATTTGCCAGAGAGTGAAAGTGTGGTGAACCTAGAGTAATTAAAAGGTGTGACACTGGTTCCTGAATAGGCCATCAAATCAATGGACACACCAAAAATTCTAGAACACCTGAGGGAATTCCACGTAGAATAAAACGTGACACATATAATAGTGCAGAAAGAGATAAATGTCTCAACAATAGTGATAGCATAGCCAGATAATGAGGGGAAAGAACAAAGGGATGGCCACTCAGCCAAACAAAACACATTAACAAGAATGCTTACACAACAACAGAAACCACCAGTCTTCAAAGAAAGCAAGAGGCATTTTTCATAATCTTGGAGAGCCCACATTTCTTCTAATAGGACATAAAAACCTANTAACAGAGAAGTTGAAAAATGAACTTGAAAAAAATATACAGATGGCAAAAGTTACCATCAATGGCCAAATATAAACCTAGGGGAAGTAAAGAGTGTGTACTGCAAAGCACTAATTTTGTTTTTTATTTAACATCTGGACAGATGAAGAGGCAGAAGACAGGAGTCAGTCCACACACTGGGAAGTCACTGTTAAGCACCTGAAAGTATGTCCGTGTGTGGCCTGAGAAACGGACAGGAAAATGGCGGTGAGATCCACTTCACACCTGTGAAACTGACAAAGCTCGCAAAGCTAAGCCAGGCTGGGCATGGCAGCGTGTACCTATAGTTCTAGGCAGGAGGATTGGGAATTTAGTCTGTGTCATCCTCAGCTACATATCATGTTCAAGACTATCTGAGATATGTTCTAAAGAATAAACATTGTGTATTTAAAATAAAACAGGTAAGACTGCACACCTCATCAGACTACTCGGGAAGCTGAGGTGGGATGGTGAGGTAAACCTAGGTAACACACTGAAACTTCATCCCACACAAAGTGAAATGCAAGCTAAATAGGGAAGAAAGAGAAATATACTGCTGAGAAGACACATTTGTGTAATTTATTTGGGGGAAGTCTTAATACTTGAAACAGGCTCTAACGATAATAGTCTTTAAGCCAGAAATCCCTCTAGATAAATTGCATACTTGCAGGTCAAGGCTAGCCACTGTTTATTTTCAATCGCTGTAACAAAATGCCTGAGAGTGGGTAATGTACAAAGAATGAAGCTTTGACACTGCAAGTCCTAGATTAGGTGGCCCATCAGTTTGACCTCTGGTAAGGGCCTTCTGGCCACTTCACAACATAGCAGCTATAGCTGCTGGGAACCATGATTGGGACATATTAAAGGGAAAAATAAAATGAGATTCAGGGACAAGTTTCACACATGTAGTTACTGGTGCTTGTGAGAACAGACTCCCTCAGAAGATACACTCTAATCCCTTCTGAGGATGGAGCTGTAGTGACATAATTACCCCAGGACACCCCACCTCTTACACATTTCAGCACCTCAGTATGCCACACTGGGAGCCAAGCTTCTAGCACATCACCCCTTTTTGGGGGGGAGCAGGGAGACACTCAAAACTCATCCAAATCCTAGCAGCTGCTGTAGCACTGTTAATGCCTAAAGCCTGTCACTGAGACACTGAATGATAAGGAAGCCTTCAGCTAGAATGGAAGCAGTGTGCTGTGCTTCCATTTAAATAAGAGCTACAATTTCATACATAAATATAAATGCCATGTGGTAGCTGAGTAAATCTTGGAAAAAAGAATGTTATCAGAAAAATGACTAAAATCCCAGGTCCATCTATATAGTTCTGCCTCACCACATAGCTGGGGCTCATAGTCTCTAAATACCACTAATGAGAAACCCCAAAAGTCTATGAGTTGTACTTTGTCAATGTTCACATTCTCACCTCACTGCACCTGCCTCATCTTTTAGATTCCAAATGCTTCAAGTAAAGGCTTATGTCAAGCTCAGCTCTGGATGCAGAGAGAAAGCTGTCTGTGTGAGAGTTCAACAAATGACAGCCAAGTAGATAATGGGCAACATGCTGACATCCAAGTAAAACATTTATGCTGTCCATTAAAATGTTTATGCTTAGTTATTTGTCTATTGTTGTGATAAAACACCATGACCCGGTCCACTTTAGAAGGGCTTATTTGGGGCTGACAGTTCCAGAGGGTAAGAGTCCACCACCATCATAGCAGGGAAGCTTGGTAGCAAGGAGGCCTGGCAATGAGAGCTGGAAGCTAAGNGCTGAGGGCTCACATCTTGAACCACAAATGGAAGCAGAGAAAGCAAGCTCCAACTGACTGGAGTCCTTAAACTCTCAGAGCTCACCCCCAATTGTGGAGGCACAGAGGTCCTTGTGCTCACAGGACCAGGGGAACCAGGAATGTTAAACACACAGGGCTGTCTCTTCAAAGGGAAAGATGTATAACTTGTTCTCTACCCAGAGCCTGGGGGAGGACATGGTTAACAGCCTGGTGATCTTTGCACTGTGAGACCACTGGCTCCTCCTCCAGACCCTTATTGTGAGCTTATCAATCTATAGTATCTATCTTTATAGACGATGTCATATCTCAATCTATACATCCCATCCTTTTTTTTCAATTTAGTTATGTATACAGTGTTCTGTCTGCATGTATGTCTGCACGTCAGAAGAGGGCACCAGATTTCATTACAGATGGCTGCAAGCCACCATGTGGCTGCTGGGAATTGAACTCAGAACCTCTGGAAGAGCAGTCAATGTTCTTAACCTCTGAGCCATCTCTCCAGCCCCTATACACCCCATCTTTATAGGAAGATGTCACACGTACTTTACAAAAAGTTTCAATGTAGTCATGTCTTAAGCTTTATGGTACATATGGGATGAAGATAGAAATTTTTCACCAAATTGTGCTGTGCTTAAATATGCCTAAAATAAACCACCTGGAATCAGACTCTCAGTTTGAACTAGCACTGGCTACTGAGTCATGTTGAACCAAACTTTCTTCTTGCCTCCCACGGATCATTACTCTGCTGGCCATTGTGGTCTAAGGGACCCCCATACCCAGTGACCTACTTCCTCCAGCAAGGCCACACCTCCTAAGCCTCCCCAAACAGTGCCACTAACTGACGACTGAGTATTCAAATGCCAGAGCCTGTGGGGTCACATATCATTCAAACCCACATCCTAAATTCACTGTTAGCTCATGTTTAGGGTGTTACACATTCTCCACAGTCACAAGCAGTGTGTTCTCTTCTTGTACACTCACTGCCACATGGTACATTTAGTTTGTCACACTGCAAAGCATGACACAAAGAGGAGATACAGGAAAGCTGATCCACATGCAAAGACATGAGACTCATCAGAGGATGGCTTTCTACTAACTTATTTAANGTAATTCTCCGTGTTAACTATTAGCTTACAAGGTGATTCCTGAGAAGTAGACAGGGATGTCTAAGTAAGAATTAATGAGCTAAAAGCAGAATGCAAGTATAATGATCTGTTGACTCAAACTTTCCCTTCTAATATACACAAACAACATTGGGCAGCTAGCGAAAATGGCTTTGTTCTAAGGGCTTTTTTCCCCTAAATATTAAACTTCTGTTTTTAGTGACAGAAGTCCTGTGTGAGCAGGATGAATACAGAAGGTTCTATAGGAAAACTCGAAGTTCATGTTGTAGTGGTCTGAATGAGAATGTCCTCCAGAGGCTCATATACTTGTCATGTATGCTTAATCATTAGGGAGTGGCTCTTTTTGAGAAGGATTGGGACGTGTGACCTTATGGAGTAGGTGTGGCCTTCTTAGAGGAAGTGTGTCACTGAAGGTGGACTCTGAAGTTTGAAAAAGTCCATGCCAGACCCAGGTCCAGCATCACCACCCCACATCCACTCTCTCTCTCTGCCTACAGATCAGGATGTAGCTCTCAATTACTTCTCCAATACCTGTCATGGCTGCCGCCATGCTCCATGCCTTAATGATAATGGACTAAGCCTCTGAAACTGTAAGCCAGCCTCAATTAAATGCTTTCTCTTATAAGACTTGCTGTGGTCATGGTGCCTCTTCACAGCAAGAGAATAGTAACTAAGACAAAATTTTCACAATGAAAGACATCCTTCAGCTAATCAGGACCCAAAACCATATCCACCTGCAAAGGTGAAATATAAGAATGCTTTCTTGAGGAAATGAATATGGTTCAAAGGAAAGAAAAGTGCCTTGTAAGTATCTGCAGACAAAGAAACAGTCAGCGCAAACGTTGCCACTGCAGTTTCCAAAGAAGCAGTCAGGAGCCACAGACTACAAGAGAGGACGCTATGCACCATCAGGACAAGCAGCATCTCTGTGGGCTCCCCTCCTGAGTGCCTGCCCCCACTTCCTATCTTTATTTTCCACACTGCACAGCATGTGCTGCTCTGACTGCTATAAGGGAGCTTGCACTAGACAGTTGCCGTGGCCCTGGCCGGTTTGCAGGCTGCCTTCCCTGAGACATGGCTCTGCACACCTAATGCTCTCATCACTTACAGGCCTTCAGGCTGCCGGGCTCCCTGGGATATGTAAATGAAGTGCAGCTCAGACCTCTGCTGAGGGCTCCAATTAGAGAGCTTGAGGAACTTGGAGAATAGACAGGATAACAATTGTGGAGCAAGAAGTGGCAAATGAAAACTGACCATTTCGAAAATCAGAGCTTCTGAAAATAACACTCATCAGGTACTACACTGTTTATTATCTTAAGTGATCAAAAGGAATAAAGAAGTCTTTCCTGTCATAAGAGACAACCATTCAAAACAAAGGGAGTTCATGCAATCCTTTACTCTGAGACCAAGAGTCTTTTAAGGGAACCTTCTGAGGCACCTGCCCCTTCCTGCCCCCCCAGGAAGTCTCATTTAATCCTGTGTACCCTTGCCTGTGGTGTGGATAATGAAGCAGGCTCTGTGCTGGGTACAGAGCACATTCCTCAGTCCTCAGAACATCAGTCTGCCCTGGAAGAGCCTTCCAAACCTCAGAACACTACAACAAACNGCCTTCTGCCCAGCACAGCCTCCCAGGTACACATTCTAAATGAGGTTTCTTTTTNTTGCCCACTGTAACAATAGTGACCATGCCTTTGCAACATTCTCTAGTTCCTCCGACATTCACATCTACTAGCAAAGTATAACACAACAGAATTAGTGTGAAAAGTAATACAAAACCAAATGTTGGTTGAACTAGATTTATACTACTATGGGCAGATCTCCAAATGTTGTTGAAAGAAAAATTTACAGACTTAGAATCTCAATTATGTTATGCTTTTAAAGTATAGAAACCCAATACTTTTAATTATTAATGAAAATTAAAAGGCCAAGTCAACATGTTGATGTCTAGAGACAAGTAGGAGAGCTGGGAAGAGAGGTGGGGTGTANCCCAGGGCTTACATCCTACAAACAGACACATTCATTGCCTTTATTCAAACTTCTTTTAGTATCTCCTAGGAACTTGGCAGGATTAACTCATTGAAGATCTTAAAAACAGTGAAAATAAAGATAATGTGTCTACAGCTAAAACAAAGTCAAATCCAGGAGCTAGTCCTGGAAGACGAAGAGTAGGAAGCACCAAGGGTCTGTTCCCACCCAGGCGNCAATCAACACTGACAGGATCTGTATGGTGTAACCGGACCTCTGGAGTCAACTGCCAGCAGCAGGCGCAGACAGTACACTGTGATTAGTTTTGGTCAGTATCACTTTGTACCTTTGTGGCACCCTCCTATAACCTCAGCCCCAGGCTGTACAGGCAGCTACACACTTGTTCCTAGCTAGGCCAAATGTCACAGAGGCAGAAAGATTGAAAGTATCTGGGGAACATGAAGAAAGGTTCCCTCTGAGATCCAACTCAAGCTGTCACCAACAGAAAAGCAAGAATCCCAGAGTAATTACCCAACAGCTGAGGGCCAGTCTGTCTTCCCAGCCATAAACCTGCAATTCTGCAGGAAGCTTACCAGAGATGCCTTNACTGGAACAGGATATCCCCTGACCCTTTAGGCAATCCTAGTGGCTTCTGGCTTTACCTTACCAGATTCTAGTTCCATCAAGGCATCTCCAAAGCCACCCCACACACCTCTTTTATCAAGAGAGAGAGGAGGGAGAAAAAGCATGCTCTTAGCAACCTTTTGAGAGGTAANCTGAGAGTCAAAAGNGAATTCGGAGCTAATGCNGAGACAGTTTACAGTTTGCTCACCCTTCAAGAAGCCCACAGCTACACTTGGGTAGGTATTACTCTCCCGCCCCTTCGCTGAGGAGCACATGCCTCCACTCAGGCTATGGGTCACTTCCTTCCAAAAGTCTCTCTTTCTTGTAAACCCCATGCTTAACCCTATATTAAAATACTTCAGTAATCTCCAACTCAACTTCGCTAAACTGGCCAGACCTGAAATTCTTTTCAGCTTTGAAGTCACCAATCCTGGTCTGGCCTGAGTTGAAGACCTGAAAGTCTAAAGGGACTCAGGCTGGCAAGGCATCAGTGTGGAGCTATCATGAGTGGTGTCCGTGTTGGGTGTGCACCCATCACAGAGGTACAGCCATAGGTCATTGCTGTGGTGCCTTTTGCCACAACTGCAAGGCTCTCTTCTCACAGCTGAAGTGACTGAATGGATTTGAAAGGCCCGCACACATACTTAAGAGTTTTCTCAGTCCCCCATAGGACAGACAGACATTAAAGAACTGGACTTTTCAAACAATGGAGCTCAGAGAGGTGGAGCTCAGAGATAGAATGTTTGCCTAACTCCCCAAGTTATTGAATTTGGAACCAGAACTACAAGGCGAGGGGGAAAGACTAATTCAATTGCAGCTGTATATGCAGGGAAAGTCAGAAAGTGGTCCAACACACAAGGGAAAGGCAAAAGATCTAAGTCGACCTTCGTCTCCACCTCACCCGTCCTGGCACACAGACAGCCTGCAATAATAACAAAGACAGACAGCAAATCCCCAGGANGAGGGAGAACCTGACTTCCAGAGTTACCACATTATTAGAATCAGAAGTGCAGTTTTCACAGAAAAATATCTAATAGACACAAGATACAAGAGCACACCCACATCCAACAAAGAC
>LZPO01076032.1:0-21688 GCA_001675575.1 Neotoma lepida | reverse complement strand
AAGTTTAAGAGCCAAGTGTCTACTGGACATGGGAAGCTCTGCTCTTATATTCTACAGAGCATAAAGGTAAGAAAAGCATTTAGTGAAAACGAGCTGGTCCTGACAAAGAGAAAAGGCAACAGCAGCATTGGTAAATGTGAAGGGTCCTATCTGCAGACTGAGAAGTGCTTGCNAAAGACGTGCANGCCATCTTCTTTTTCCAGAATTAGGGGATGAGCATAAAGAAGCTATTCTGAGCTGGCTGAGAGTACACCACACTTAACAACAATCATTCACACCTCAAGATAAAAAGTCTCTACAATCAGCCCTTTGCTACTACACATGTTCAAACATTTAGATATCCATCAGCACTGAAGTAACAAAACCTTGTCTTATTCATCTCAGGTTGCATCTGTCTTGTGCCTTTGGTGCCACTGTAAAATGAGCAGCTTACTGAAGGAACATTACCAAGTCTCNGTAAGGTAGAGCAAAATATTTACACTATTCAAAGTCTTGTCTGTGTACCTGATCCATTCTCAGTTTAGGGAGAATCTGCTGGACATAAACATCTATTCCCATCTGTCCTAAAGATGTACTTGCCAATGATAAGGAAGTCACAGGGAGCAGGGGAGGACAAGAAGGGACAGATGACAAGTCAAAGGCTGTGGCTGTGGAGGAGGTTTCCAGATACTGAATCAGCTCCAGGCACTGCTGTCTGGACTGCTGGCCCTGCAAGGCACCATCATCTCAGACTGGGTCTCCTGCCACTGCCACACCTAACACCAAGGAGTGTCTAGAAGAATATGTCATCAAGAATCACTTCCCTGTTCTGTTCACACCTCCTGAAGGGCTGACCTGTCCCATAAAACAGCAAATGTGTGTGTGAGAGCGTGTGTGTGTGTGTGTGTGTGTGTGTGTGTGTGTAAGCTAACAGCCAACTTCTGGTGTCACTCCTCTCCTCAGGAGCCATCACCATGTGTTTCTGAGACAGGGTCCCTCCCTGAGACACAGAGCTCACCTATTAGGATAAAATGACTGGCCAGGGAGCCCCATGAATCTGCTTGTCTTTACCTCCCCACTGGTATTACAAGTGTGTACCACCACACCTATTTTTTAAATGTGTGTTCTGGGTATCAAACAACTAAGTCATTTCTTCAGCCCAAAAAACATGGCCTCATTCTCCTGTGTATAACAGCACAGCCTCTGCATGCCTTTTCTATTTTAAACACTCTTTAGTAAGGACAAGGATACTGAATGTGCTCCAGTAAAAATGTGACCAATGCTATCCTTTCTAATTGGGTTTTCAGAGAAAGAAAAGAGGAGAGATTTTTCAGTTTCCATTACCACTCCTCACTAGAAGCAGGTGGCTGGGATGCAAAGAAGTGAAGAGAAGTCACAGAGACCCTTAAACAATACCTCACTTACCTGCAAAAATCTGACTGTCCACAGAAGGAAGGGAAAATGCAAAGCAAGAGATAATACTTGGGAAACCTGTGAGGAAGTTTTCATATGTGAATCACAGAATTTAGTTAATGAGCATCACACATGTTTTGCTTCTGGCTGAGTACTTACAAAAAAACATATCAAAGATGCTTTTAAAAGGAAAGAAAAAGGTATGCTCACTTAAGTCAATGTTCATATTCTAGAACAATATTGCTCACAAATAATTTTAGTAATAGAGGTATTATGGATTTCATAATGTATCCATAAAAGTACGTACACAANACAAGATTTTGAAGATTGCACCAGGACTTCTAAAGGCAGGCCAGTACTGTAGATAGCCCTTCACTAGAAAAGCAGCACTCAGAAAGGAGGAATACTCCTGGAGGCCCAGAGTGAGGTCCCCAGAACCTGTTCAATCAGCCTTCTTGCTCTGCTATCTGAGGAGATCTCAGGGAGGAGACACACCCCAAAAGAAAGCTCTACCTCAGTGCTTCTCAACCTTCCTATTGCTTCAACCCTTTAATACACTTCCTCACATTGTGGTGACCCCCAACCATAAAACTATTTTTGTTGCTACTTCATAACTGTAATTTTGCTGCTATGAATTGTAATGTAAACATCTGATATGCAGGATATCTAATATGTGACCTCTGTGACAGGGTCTCAACCCACAGGTCAAGAAACACTGCTCTGTCTAGACCCAGAAGACAGACCAGGCCAGCAGCACCAGACACTGGTGCTAAGACAAGCAGCCCAGGTGCCTAATGGCTCCAGTTACTAAACTAAACAACTCAGTCCCAAGGACAAGGCCTCTGCTTCCCAGCTCTAACCAGATAGAAGTCTGCTACAGCTGTCCAGCACGCTTATTAACTAGGAGTTTCACTTATAGAGGAGTGTTCAGAATACCAGGACAGGCAAGAGATACACACTTCAGATACACACCCAGAAGGATTAGAGGTGTGGCCTTGTGGGAGGAGGTGTGTAGCTGGGTGGGCTTTGAGGTTTCAAAAGCCATTCTTAGTTAGCCTCTCTCTCTGCTTTATGGTTGCTGTCTCAAGGTGAGAGCTCTCAGCTACTGCTCCAGTGCCACGCCTGCCACCATGCTCCCCACCACGATGGTCATAGACCATCATGATCCTCTGAAACTCTAAGTCTTAATAAACATTCTATAATAAAACTTCTATAAGTTGCCTTGGTAATTGACTAAGACAAACAATTTCCAAGATCAAGGTGAGAATTCAGAGGATGCCCAGTACCTGTGGAAAGNCTGATCCCAGGGTCCTCCAGATTCCAAAAGCCTCATGCTCAAGTCCCTTATATAAAAAGATGGAATGTAACCCAGATGTGCTGGCTCATATCTGTAACCCCAGGACTCAGGAGACTAAGGCAGGAAGCTTGCCATGAGTTCAAGACCAGTGTGGGCTACAAAGCTGAGTGAAACCCTGTCTCAAAAAAATAAAAAGGGAACAGAAAAACAAAGATAATAAATAAAATGGCATGACATCTGCACCATCTCTAGTGTGCTAACAATGTCTCCCACAACATAAATGCAATGTAGACAGGTGGTACTATCTGGAGAATGAAGTCACGCAAAGGCCTGTACATTTCAGAATAGATGCCATCTATTTCACAGATTCTCAAACTGGCTGTATGGAACCCTGGTGGTGGAATCCCCAGATGTGGGGGCAGCTTGCTCTTATTTTCCTTCCCCCTCTCAGTATCAGAGCTGCAGACTACCATCATGGAGCATCCCTGCAGGCTACCTGCTTCAACATCCAGAAATTCCTGAGGCTCCAAAGATGCTGTTTTCAAAAAGGAGACAGTTTCTCANATGTGTTGCTAATAAAGAAAATTAATAATAAAATAAAAATAATCAAAAAATGGCCTTTTCAAGTGGCTAGAAATTTCAGAGATCTAAAACTTTCTTAGGTTCTACCTCTATTAAATATGAGACTANGAATGGCCAGATAAACACAGCCCAAGAATGTCCTAGAGCGCTTTAAAGACACTTTCAGAGATAATTATTCCCCCACTTCTCTCCTGAAATTCAAGGTAGGTCAGAAATAGAAAACCACTTTGAAAGCAGTGCTCCAATTACCCAGCGGGCTTTGGAAGCCATAAACTCTGAACAAAGGTTGACAGAGGTGAGATCTCAGATATCCTTGGATGCTCCTGGACCCAGTCACTCCAGAAGAGCTGACTTCTTAGGTCATTTTTCTCCTAACAAAGCAGCAGATAAGAAAATTCTCAAGGTCTTTGTCTCAGCACCTGTCTGAGATCAAGGTTAAGTACAAAGTAACTGAACCAAAGAGACCTATACAACCGCAAACCACNGGGCTCATCTGAATTGAAAAGCTCTACTTACTGCAGNGTTTGGGACATGGAGGAACCGTCTCTTTGGATTAGGCTTTTTTTNTTCACTACAGCATCCATCATCCTTTTGCAACTAATTTAAAGGTTTGGAATGCTTGTTGAAATATTAGAGGAAGTCTCTGCTAAATCTGAGTCTCTACTAAGGAGCAGCCTAATGAGTTATTTAACTAAAGATTTAATTTACCTAAAAACAACTATTTCTATATTTTCCAAGGAACCACACAAAATAAGCTAACTCCCCATAAAGGCTCCCACATGCCTCCCTGATAGTCTGCGTAGAGCATGCCAGCAACCTTTACATCTCTAGATTTACATTACTTTGTAGATCTACTTTGTAGCACAACATAGGCATGTGCATGTGACACCCCTACATGAACCACCCATACACACATCATTTAATAGTTAACTGCATCATCCCTAAATCCTTTAAAAATGATTCTTTTCCTTTTTTCTTTATTTTTTTAATTTATTTATATTTTACGTATGGGTGCTNTGCATGTATTCCTACATGCCAGAAGAGGGCATCAGACTCCATTACAGATGGTTGTGAGCCATCCTGTGGGTGCTGGGAACTGAACTCAGGACCCCTGAAGAGCAGCCAATGCTCTTAACCCCTGAGCCAACTCTCCAGTCCCTAAAAATTTCTAATTACCCCCATTTCAAGGTTTATTTAAAATGGGACTCTGTGGTCTCTAGGTAATCACTAACAAAAGCTTTCAAAGTATTTCAAATTCCAACATTTGAGAGTTTTACTCCACTCACAGTAAAACTAGTGCCAAGTAAGCATTTATAGAACCTGCAAAACTACTTTCTTTTAGCAATATTCTTACCACTAAGAAAAATTTAAGCAAAAATAAAACGCAATATACACAAAGGAATACAAAGCNTCTTATTTACAACAGTGGGGGAAAAAAATCAATGTACTTATACTATGATTTCTTCTTTTTTTTCTTGACAATTCTCTCACATTATGGGTACATATTTTAAAATTAAAAATGGAAAATGACTCCAAGACCAATGGCAGCACACAAGTCAGGAAGGGTAAAGAGGAGCAATCCAGCCACCTCCTTACTCATAAGCTTAGCACTTCAAACCATATAGCATGCATTCAATAGCAAGACTCTTATTCAAAATAAGGCTGAAGCAGAAACACATAAAAATGTGAGAACTCTGAAGAAGACTTCTAACATGATATTTATCATGAGACAGAAACAGAAGTATATAAGAGAAAAACCTAAGCAGCTTAAGTAACTAGGGAAAAACCTGGACTATTTCAACTGTCAATGCAACCATCCNGCAAGAGCCAAGCTACCTCTCTAAAGGGAGACATCTGTACCTTAGGCTATAAGGCTACTGAGACAATGGTCCCCAAGAGTCTTATCCTGGGAAAAAGAGGGGGTTGGGGCCTGGTGCCAGGCAGAGCAGGACCTGTCTCACACAGTCTGACAACCCTTCAGACCAACTTGCAGCCCAGACAATGAAAAGCAGACCCACACTTTGACTAGACTTATCAAAACCTGTGAGCTCCTTAAAACTAATCCTTAGGAAGTCTGCTGGAAACAGATTTGGGCAGGGTGTGGGGGCCACTGGACCTCTTTCTCTGTTCCTCTTCCTACTGCTTGTCTGCTCAGGTAGCCTATGGAGAACAATGGGTTAATCTGCCCTGTTAGGACATCCATGGCTATCCAGCACACCCCAACCCCCAGTGAGTTTGGTATAAAGAGAGTGCTGCTTGGTTCAGAAGTCAGTGACCAGAACTGTGCAGGCTTTCACATCATCTGCTTCTCCATTCCAACTCAGCAACAAGAAAATGGCAAACGGGAAAAGCCAGCAGGACAACACAACAAAACTCACATTAAGTAAGTCAAACCTGCTATAAGTAGCAGCCTTCTAAACCAGAGTCTAAGTGACACTCCCTCCCCCAACACAACCTGGTGATGAGCCCATCAACTCACCTCATTCCACCTCAAAGTTTGCGGTAAACCTTGCTTTTGAGTCCAATTTGGGGCAATCTCTCAAAACCTAAATTAAAACAAGAGTAAACTTTATTATAATAGTTATTTTTCAATTTTTGGAAAATATGCAACTNTACCTCACAGTAAGTAAAGGGCCCCAAAAAAAGCATTATTAATAAAATCCTAATTTAAAGCCTCCTTTAATTTTAATCTTTATGTGAAACTCTATACATTTAAATTTGGGCTAACTAACAGTCACTCTCACACAAAGAACTGACTCTTAAACCTGACCAGACAGATGGATATTTCAGGGCCACACTGTAGACAACCAGTTCAGAACATCCAGGAGAAACTCAGGACCAGGACCTGTAAGAAGCCCCCTAGAAGGAGATGCTAATTAGCCAAGCCATCAGCACTCCATTGCCTATGAGAACCCACCTCCACACCCCACCCCATACATACATACATACAACTCCCACACATACAGTGCTGTTTTGAAGCAGTGATCCTCAGCAGAGTGCAATCTATGTCCTGATGTCACAACTAGAGAAGGGGACATTCTACTGCCATTTAATAGGTACAAACCAGGGACGGTGCTAGGCCATACATCACCCAGCCCAAAGGAGAAATAAAGATGAGGCTGAGAAACCCTCTTCCAAAGCAGCATTCTGACTTGTAGAATTTAGAATTTCTACAAGGAGCTGAGGGGACACCTCAGTCAAGAAAGCACTTGCCAGCCAAGTACNAAGGGTCCAAAATTCAGTCTCCAGCATCCACATAAAAGCCAGGCATGGTGGCATCTGCTTNTATTTTCAGAACTGAGGAAGGGAAGANAGGCAGGTGGGCTGACTGGCCAGCTAATCATCAAGTCCCAAGTCCCATTAAGACCTTGTCTCNAAAACAAGGTAGAGAGCTCCTGAGGGAAGTCACCAAGTTGATACTCACGTATGTACATGCGTACACACACACTAACATATACACACAAAGTAATTCTACAATTCAGTTTTGCTTTTTTATGTTGTGTGGGTGTTTTGTCTACTTGTATGTCTTTCATCACTTGAATGCCTGCAGAATCCAAGAGAGGGCCCTGGATCCCCTGGAACTGGAGTTTCAGAGGGTTATGAGCTGCCTTGTGGGTGCTATAAATTGAATCTGGGTCCGCTGGAACAATGGCCAGTGCTCTTAACCACTAAGCCATCTCTCCAGGCCCCAAATTCNACAATTACAAATGCTGCTCTTTTGACATAGATAATAAGCTCCCAACCACAGCCATAAAGTATATCCTATGAAAGCTACATTTCTAGATATTACTCACTAAAAAAAAGTACTGATTCATGCTCAGTAACAGTAACTGGAAGGGAGGGGTTGTTTTGTTTTGTTTTGGTTGTTGATACAGGGTCTTATTACATAGCTCAGACTAGCCTAGATCTCACTATGTAGATCAGGATGGCCTGGAACTCATCAAGATCTGCCTGCATCTGCCTCTGTTTCTACACTGAATGCTAGGATTNATGGTGTGCACCACCATGCACGGTCCTAACAATTTGTAATAAATGCTTCAATTTCCAGAAATCTTTGAATCAAACTATGCTAAGAGCTTCCCAAGAAAGGTGTGTTTTTTGTTTTGTTTCCTGTTTACTGAGGTTAAACACTACTTTGAACTCTTTTCCTAGTCACAAAAAATGAAGCCTAAAAACAGCAATAATAACCAAGGCTGAGCTTCACTCATGTAATCCCCAGTTCTGGTGAGACAGGGATTTCCTCTGCCCAGCCTGACACCCTGAACTTTTCAGAGTCCCATCCTTCATTCAGGCAAGCATAAAAGCACTTTAAAACTTACTCGAATTTTAATTCCCAACAGGACTTACCCAGGGCCACATGCCCTGTACTCAGCAGGAGGGAGCTGGGAAGGGAGCTGTGGCCAGCCTTTCCTGGGCTGCCACAGCCAGAAGGGACAGTTCTAGCACAACCTGGGAGGGAAGGAAGCAGTGTNGGATTCTGAGTCACACAGCCAGAGAGCAGACATGATGTTTACTCAAGGTTGGCCTCTATGGTATAGCATACACCCACAGAATGAGGAAAGACAGCCATTAACACTCAAAACAGAGGCCCTGTNTTCTTAGTCTTAATGAATTGAGCTCTAACTAGCTAACTGAATAAACAGGGCATACCTGGAAGCTGACTAGCACTAGTAAACCACATGGGTACACGAACAAACATGCCAATTTGAAAAGAATGTGACGTAGGAACACACAGATTCCAACAGACACAATTTTCAAACTAGACAAGGCTTCCAGATGAAGCCTGATTAAAGACTGATATTTTGCCTCAGAATCCTCAGTGATTGATGTACATAAACTGCCCAACTCGGACTCAAGCACTGTAACCCTGCACAACCAATGGGCCCAGGCAGCAGGCAGAGTTTGAATGGAGAGAGGCACTCACAACCCAAGGGACAGAAAGTCAAGGGACAGAAAGTCTGAGGCTCCCAGCAAAACCTGTGGTAGGTGGCGGGAGCTCCCACCCACACCTCAGGACAAGGGNTGAAACAGGCCTTCAGCAAGTGTCTCTNAGGGATGTGGAACCCTAAAGGCAAGATGACCTGAAGATGGGACCAACATAGTCCTAGAGTCGAGGAGCCTGTGAAAGACCATGGGGCCCACCACACCTCCACCGCTCAAGAAAGACAACAGGAAGGGCCCCTCAAGAGCAGAACACAGAGACCAGGCAGGCCCAAACCTACTTCCTCATCAAGGAGAGATAAAGCAAGAGGGGCAAGAAAGGAAGGCCCAGAGGGTGGAGCCCAGCAGTCACCAGGGAGACTCAGGAACTTGCAGGGCACGATTTGGAATGTAACCCTGACCCGCACTCCCATTTTTCTGGATTTAAATTGGCCTTTAAATCAAACTCATAACAAAATTTCAAACACATACACTTCTTTTTTGCTATTTGTTTTTTCCACTCTCACCAGTAAAATATATTCTATTCCAAAAAAAGAAAGGTTGTTCAATTTCCTGTCAAAAGCAATCCAGAGAAGGCCACCTACACTGTAAAAGCAGCAAGGGGGAAAAACAGCTGAAAAAAAGCCTGTGTGTGGGCGTCACTGAGTGCAATGTAACTAGCACTCTGGGATGTTCAACGCGCTTTTCCTTGATCATTGATCATTCAGAGAAATATGAAAATTAGGCAGTCTGACTGCCATGGAGAAACTTTCCAGCCTACCCAAGGGAAACAGGACCTGTGACAGGCTTCAGTCTCACCAGCTGAAAAAGGGGCCAGGGTGGATGCATGTCTTTAGTGACGGTTTTCTGCATCCTAGAGAAAAGGCAGATTCTCAGACAGCTTAAGGGAACACTCTCAGAGAAAGGCGGCTGTGGGTGACCACGACCCTTCTTGTCAAATCCCACATTCCACCTGACATGCAAATCTCTGAACTAAGACCACCTCTCCCCCAAAATGCTCAATCCTAGAGTTGTGGAGACTGACCACTCAAAACCTGAACATGTTCTGAGTTAGCTACACCATCACATCTATTCTACCCTCACATCTCTTCTGGAAAGTCTACACTCTTTAGACAAGCAACCAAGTGGCCCAGCACNTTGAAAAANTAAGCTCAGTCTGGAAACTGGCTCCTACTTTGATTCCAAGCACCACATTAGACAACTCAGCACTGCCTGTAACTTCAGCTCTGGGAGGATCTGACACTCTGGTCTCTTGGGCACCTGCATTCACACGCACACACCCACAGACAAACTCAAAACCCGAGATATCCTCAGAATTGAAGTAGGTGCTGTGTGATGGAGACAGAAACTGCCTTAACAGCCCATCAGTAAACAGGAGAAAACAACATACACAAAATAAGTTAAAATGTAGTATTATCTGTCTACACTGTGACAATGTCATTTCTGCAAACCATACTTCCCATTCAAAGGAACAGTTTCCACAAAGGCAAGACACAGGCGAAGGAGAAAAACTATGAGCATAAAAGAATGCACAAATGAGACAACAGTAATTACTGACAAGTCTGCATACCCAAAGACAGACCAAGACCTGGAAGGAAGCCAGTGTGGCAGGGCAGCTCCCAGCAAAGGCAAGCCTATCAAGCTTTGTAAATGGTTTGCGTGATAAGCTANCGATTCTGAGGCATTCACAACTGAAGGGCTTTGCCTGGCTTTACTCAATAAATTCAGATAAACCTACAGAAAGATGCAGGCACAGTAGAAACAGCCTTTTTCCCTGGACACTTGACTACAAAGGGAGTCAATACCTATAAAGGCTGATGAGCACTTCCTATAAACAAGAGCATTTGCCTATAAAGTTTTTTATAGTTGTGACTATCCAAACCCTGAATATAGCACTGATATAAACCCCATGATCTCCTTCAGAGGCCATGTTTGTCTTCCTCTAACTATCCTAATAATGTCTACTTTAGTAAATGGATCCAATCTAGACTCTTGTACTGTACTCTGCTTTCATCTCAAGGGTAACACTTCCATCTGAAGAATTCCTCATTTTCCTTGCCCCTCGTGATCATGGCAATCGAGAAGATTCCTGGCCAGCTTGTGTGATGTCTCCTTGATTGTGTTTGTTTGATGGTCCCTTATGATTAGGTTCATGTACATTTTCAGCAGGAATACTATACAACAAAAGTTCTTTTAACTTCATTCTGTGTGGTGGAACGTCTAATCATGTCTACAATATGGCAGTGCTAACCCATACTACTTAATTAAGGTAGTATCTGTCAGAATTTCACACAGTAAAGTTACTTTCTTTCCTTTCATGACTGTTATTTAGTGGGATGACACTTNAAGACTATATAGAAGGCATGAGAGATGGCTGGCTCGCTGGTTAAGAGCACTTGCTGCTTTGGAAAGGACCTGGGTTCATTTCCACATCCGCACAATGATTCTGTCAAAGGATCTGATGCCCTCTTCTGGCTTCCATAGGTACCCTACACATGTGTAATGCATATATGAACATGCAGACACTCACATATACACATAAAATAAAAATAAATACATCACTTTTAAAAATAAGACTCCATAGGTACTTTATTTCTCAATAAACTTTCAGTACTTATAGTCCAAAAATGCCTACCATTTTTGTGAGAAAATGGCATTTAGAAGCCAAGATGTGGGGTGCAGTGTGCTTTCTGCAAAAGGATGACTGGTGTTTCCAGGCCTTCAGAGAGAAGAGAACCATATACACACATGCGCACACATTTATTTCTGTATCTCTTGCTTTTCCTATGCCCCCGAAAACCATGAGTTCCTGCCTACACTTTGAGTTCTAATCCTCAGGTTCGCCAACCAATTGTCCTTCTCCNCCTCTTTGTGATTGATAGTGGTCCAACTGGCTCTCACTGATNTCTATATTTTTATCTATGGACTTCATTCCTCCATCATGTGCCAGGTAGTGCCATCTCTATTATCTACGATGCGGTGAGGGGAAAAGTCTATTTTCTCAAACTAATGGGTCAGTAAGGGAGCAACCTAGCAAGACAAAACACTTTAGACAAAAACTGGTACTCCAGCNCCCTCAAAGAAGAAAGGAAAGAGAGAATAGGAGGCCCCACACTAACAGATACAACTTATCAGGAAAGACCAGGCAAATAGGCAGAATTCCAAACACCTGGCTGTGATGAGGTGCCCTTATTCATATACTACATATACCATCATACTAATTTTTCAGAGCTTAAATAGTCCAAGCACAAAATATGTTCTTCAAAGATGCACTCACTTAAAGAACTAGGCAATCTTAAGCCCACAGTTCAGGAGTATGGTCATCTCCAGAGGGAGACAGGAGAATGCCACATGCACAGCTCAAAGCACCAGTCTTGTTCTTGATGTTAATTTAGTCGAGAATCTCAATCTGTCTTCCAAGTAAGTCATTTCCCTCATAAATAAAGATAGCTACTATGTGAGTNTGTATAATGTCAGNNGCAGAATACTCTCTACCTCATGGAATCAATGTGACAATCCAAGGAAATGGTATTAACTCCAGTTTACAAGAGGATACAGGTAAGAACTGTGACATTTTAAACACTGCCCAAGATAGTTAAGCTCATGCCATCGGAACATCCTTGCCTTCTCATGTAACACAGCAGGGTCTCTTAAACTAACAGCTCATCTCTACTGGTCCCCGGCACTGTGTGGTGAATGCCTTCTGTTTGTTATTTCACCGAACCCCCGGAACATTCCTGTAAAGTGATTTACAGCTATGATTTTGTTTTTGTTTTTATTTGTTTTTTAAGAAAACAAACTCAAAATAGTTAACTGAATGAAGATAAGGACATGATTGCTCCTAAGTATTGTTGAGGAGAAGGGTTTTATTGTAGATACGGGGGTGGGGGGTAGAGAGAGTTCAGCCACAGGCATCTGGAATGGTCCAGACTGAACTGGACCTGGGGGGGAGCGAGAGAGGAAGAGAAGGGAGACAGAAGAGAGGCAAGTGGACCAAGAGAGGAGCTAAGGAGCAAAAGGCCAAGAGTGCACATGGCTGAAATGGCTTTATAGGAAAGAGAAGCTGGGGGAAGGGAAGCAAAGTCCAGGCCCCAGGCTGAGGGTTTAGGGAAGGCGGCTGGGTGAGAAGTGCTGGGAGGAGCCACACGTACTGAGTCTTGTCCTGAGTTTCTTTGGGACCTGACATAAGCAACTTGGCCAAATCCAAAGAGCTCTTGTTAAGTCACACTAGAGCAAGTACTAACACAGGGTAACATGGGCTTTCTAGATACCACAANGTGTGCCATTACCTTCATGCCAAGAAAGTCCCCTTTGGATTTAAGGTGACAAGAAAACACACTGATGGCAAGCTCTTGGCCTAAAGAAANTAAACACTTAGAAAGTGAGTCCTTAATGGTCCTCACACTGAAAGCCAGCATCTGTATCCATACAGCATCTCTGGGCACATGGGCAAGAGGCAGTAAGCAGAAGTCATTGTCATACNCAGGAAACAGATGGGGTGGATAACACTAACAGATAATCAACTGTCTCTCTCTTCCTCTCTCTAGGACCAAAGAAACATCCAGCTAATGACATCATGAAAACTAGAAAAGCAGAAGCTCCTGAGAGCAGGATTTGCATATGCATCAAGGCATACCAGCAGCAAGGAGTGGTCAGAGAGAAAGGGCAAGAAAGCTATTTCAGCTGTAAGTTAGTTCCCTTATTCTCCAAAGTGACTGCAACCCTGGCCAGTGAGATCCATCTGCACTCTCAACAGCCCAACAAGTTAGATCCTAATTGAAGTCCTACTATTTACTTTAAGAACTTACTATAATTCAAACATTTCTTAAACATTCACCAGATATAAAAGACTGAGCAAAAAAAACCTGGATCTCCAAAGACCTACCAATACTGACCTTCCCTTCAAAGAGCTGGTAAACTAAAGGAGGGTGTCTCAGAGTTTTGTTGCTGTGAAGGGACACCATGACCATGACAACTCTTATAAAGAAAAACATTTAATTAGGACTGGCTTACAATTTCAGAGATTTAGTCCATTATCATCATGGCAAGAAGCATGGAAGCACACAGGCAGACATGGTGCTGGAGAAGGAGCTGAGAGCTCTACATCTCAACCCGCAGACAGAAGTGAAGACTGAGTCCCACGCTGGGCACAGCTTGAACATATAAGACCTTGAAGCCCTGCCCCCACCAGTGACACACTTCCTCCAACAAGGCCACACCTCCTAATAGTGCCACTCCCTATGGGCCAAGCATTCAAATACATGAGTCTATGGGGGCCNTACCTATTCAAACCAACATAGAGGGGAAATCCAAATCAAGTGTAGGGAGATCCAATAACTTCAAGGAATGCAAGAGAACACAAAGGCTGGAAGCTCAATGGGATCCAGGAAAAATAATTTGGACATGAGATTTACAGTACAGAGGAGGCTGGGGCTGNAGCTCCACGGAGTACATGGAGCACAGGGGCCTGGGCTTGATGTCCAGCGTGGGTGTAAGGGTGGGGATAAAACCAATGCCATCTGGGGAGAAAAGACAAAAAGCTATTGTGCATGTGGAGTTTGCCTGAACAGAATATAAACTATGGAAAGATGTTTTAAAATCAAGCCGTACAAAGTACTCTGAAAGTNGCATGGAAACTTTGTGTTGAGAACCACAGATAAACTACTAAGGGAAGCCCTAAGGTTCTACAGTGGTTCACTATCCACTGATGCCTGTCATATAGCACTGGCTGCCTCCTTTATAGAGCCTCCTTTATAGAGCCCACAGCAGCAACAGCAGCAACATCACAAAGATGATCACGCAACCTTAGCATCTGAACAGTGCCAACTGCCTGTACAACAAGGCTTATCCCTGAGAGTTGTTGCTCATGTGTGGATAATGTGAATACTCACTTTTAAATAATAGGCATCAAATAAGCTTGGAAGCCTTATAATTCTATCAAACTGATGAAGCATAAACAAGTATACTTACTAACACAAAACAAACTGCTACAGCACTTAGTGATGAATGTGCAAACTTAATTTTATGTGCATACAGTTCAGAACTTACAAACAATACCTAAATTGAAAAATAATGACCTTCAAGAAATTAGTTTAAAGAAGTGCAGTTAACTTTTAGCTATCTAATTCTACTTAGTCCATAAGCCTTTTGAAGTAAAATTCCATGTAGAAATTTGTCATATCTGGTAAGGATCCATTTAAAACAGAACAGGACAAGGTGTGGTGGCACATGCCTCCATCCCACCCAGCACTGATGAAACTGAAGCAGAAGGATCAAGGCCAGCCTGGTCTACACAGAGAGACTCTGCCTCAAAATAATAATAAATAATATAAAATAGCAATAATAACAACATAAAAATTAGAGTTTAAAAAAAATTACCATGTAGGACAAGTAAGATGGCTCAGCAGGTACTTGCTGCCAAACTTGATGGCCTGATTTCTACCCCTGGGTCCCACATTGTGGAAGGAAAGAACCAACTCCTATGCATCGTTCTCTGACCTCCACATGTACAGTACGTCTACACACACATACACAAAAGAAATAAATGCATTAAAAAATTTTCAGTCACAATGAGAGGTGTAGAGACAGCTCAGTGGGTAAGAGTGGTTGCTCTGCAAGCCTGAAGACCTAAGTTCAAATCTCAGCACCCATGTAAAAAGCCAGGCTGTAGGTGTCTACAACCCCAGCACTGTGGAGCAAGGAAGGGAAATCCAGACAGCTTGACAGCCTCGATGAAACAGAGCTTCCAGCTCAGTGAGAGACCCTGACTCAAAGAAATAAGGCTAAGATTGATAGACAAAGACACTAACATCCTCCTCTGGCTTCTTTATACATGTGCATGGGTGTAACACTCACACATTCACATGTGTGCAACACACACCAGACACATACATACCACAAACACAAACACACACTAATTAATTAATTAANTTTAATTAAGAACAATGTAAACTCTGCCATCTCATGGTGTGCTGATGTCCAATGCACAAGTGAGATCAAACAGTGGCTTTTGTGGGTAAAAAGATGTCATACACGGGCTGGAGAGATGGCTCAGGGGTTGGGAGCACTGGCTGCTCTTCCAGAGNTCCTGGGTTTGGTTCCCAGCAACCACATGGTGGCTCACAACCACCTATAGTGAGATCCAGTGCCCTCTTCTGGCGTGCAGGCACAATATTGTATACATAATAAATAAATGGATCTTTGAAGAAAAAAAAAGATGTCATACAAAAGAAAATCTGAGTACTATATTAAGCAAATGATACCAACAAAGCACAACTAAGAACNAAACCAGCAAGGATGTAGTTTATTTGCTGTAATCAACGGGAAGATCAAGAAAAGGTGGACTGAGGGCTGGTGGTGGAAGGGCGGAAGCACCCCACCTAGTTTCTTATCCATTGGCTGAGTTCAGACTGGCCTACAGGCAATGAGGAACTATCAGAAGGCTTATTAGGAACTGTCACAATCAGAACCACATGTATTTGAGTGTGCACACACATACACCTGTCTCTTATACACATCTAGATGTGTATAAGAGACAGCACATACACACTTGTATTTACAAACAATACAAAACCCTTCAGCACTACTGTGAAAGAGTAAAGGCACTGAGTGAAGAACAGCAGCAACAGGGCTGCTGTTTTCCAGGTGGGAAAGGACGAGCTAGACTGAGGCTTGTGGAACAAAAGACAGACTTAAGAGAGGTAAGTGAACCACACACTGACAGCAATGGAGCTGAAGACAGTCTCTGGTCTGGAGACTTAAGATGGTGCTCTGTTGTCCTTGTAAGAAACTGCTCAACTAGGGCCAGGGAGATGGCTCAAGGTGTAAAAGGATGGAACAAGTGTCAGGAACAGAGTTCAGATCCTCAGAGCACTAACCAGCAAGACCAGCCAACCAGCAAGCTCCGGGCTCAAGTGAGAAACCCTGCCTGACACTAACCAGCAAGACCAGCCAACCAGCAAGCTCCAGGCTCAAGTGAGAAACCCTGCCTGACAGCCACAGCCTCAACGTACAAGGTGGGGATGACTGAGAATGACATCCCACATCAACACACACACTCACATATGCACAAAACAGGAAGAAAGAACTCGCAGCAGCTTACGAAGAACAACCACACTGTTCTCAAGAGCAGTTCCTCTCAGGGTGGTATCTACCTGATCACTGGTCATACAAGTCATCCAGAAGTCACAAGGGCATATCAGAAAGACACTCAACTTCAAATAGACTTTTTGAACCTTCTCAATATAGTTTACTTTAAATACTCGTGGGTAAATTATTTATCACATGATATCCTTTAAGAGAAATATACTACAACTGGGCCTAACTCTTCCACCAGTCTCCACTTTGAACAGGATTGGATTTTACAATAAAATCTAATTCTAAAGCTTTTATGTATAGGCAAGCCTCAGACAACCCTGAACTTCTGATCACCCTGCATCCATCTCCTGAATGCCAGGTTATAGCATGCACTACCTCACCCAGGTCATGTGGTACTGGGGGTCCAACCCAGGACCCGATGCATGCTAAGCAAGCACTCTGCCTAGCCACCATAAACTTCACAGAGGCAGACAGAGCTTGGTGGCCAGGAACGCCAAAGTCCTAGACCNGTACACNACAAGCATTCAAGATGGATGGATGGATGGATTGGACAGCTAGTGTATAAATGGATTTTTAAAAGCATTTTCTGGGCTGGCCTGTGTATTCTAAAAAAGTTTCTGACACCTCAGAAAAACAAAATAAAAAAATGTCCTCAGTAGGATGGAGATACAGCTTCCTCCTCTTCCTAAAGCCCCAAATTCAGGTCTTAACACTTACCTCCCAAGACTCCACAACTGCATTTAACTTCAGCTTCAGGGTATCCAACACCTCCTTCTGGCCTCCACCAGGACCCACATATATGTTTCTTTCACTCAGACACACACTCACATACACATAAATAAGTAATAAATATTTCTCCTTGTTTTAGTTTTTTTTTTTCTACACACTATATTCCGTCTCTAAGAAGCAGATCATCAGTCTAGAAGTGGCACAGGATCCGTCTCCAGACTGCTTGAGAAGACAATCAGACTCACTGTGTTCCTAGGCAAGACAACACTCCATTACTAAACATGGAGACTTACTCCTTCTCCTTGAAGTTACAAGAAACCTTAGAGANAACACAAAGTATCTAGCAATACCAGGTACATTGACTAGCGCTCGATATGCACAAGTCTCTCCATGCATCAAGGCCAGGAAAACAACTCCCAGCTTACAATCTNGGTCTTAAGAATAAAGTTGAAGAGAAGGGTTCCAGGGAGAGGAACCCCAGCTCAGTCCACAGCAGCTCATTATATTATGGTAGAGATGTCAGCAATCATAGCATGAGCCTCCGTGAACTCAGGGGGGACGAACTCTTCTCCAGAGAAACAAAACAATCATCAATTNGGTATGCCTGACAAGTTTGCCAAAACGATGCTAGTTTTCTTTGCTATTATGTCAAAGCCAGAGTATTTAGTCTATGTGTTGATCTACTGAAATTATGGTTCATCAAAGATTTTTTTTTAAAGANAGATTTACTAAGGGCCTTCTCCAAACNCTATAATACCTAAACAACTGCACATTCATCTATAATTATGCCCTCATACACCCTCTCACCTCAGTATCATCATACATAATGCAGACAAATTACAAAGCATAACAGAAAACCCAAAGTGATGAAAAGAGCTTTGGGAAAAACTCTTAATATATTTCATCTTTGTAAAAATCTGCCCCACAAATTGCTTTAATCATCTTTCCTTTTATTGCTTATCCATCAAAAAAAAAATCAACAGCAGGTAAATTTAAATTAATCTCTACAAAGTGCTTTAAGCACATTATTCAACAATAAACTTCAGGAACATCTTTAAAAAATTTTTTTTCAGTATTAATTCCTATGGCTTGGGCTCAGCAAGATGGTACAGTGGGTAAAGGCACTTGCTGCCAAACCTAATGGCCTGTATTCCACCTCCGGAACCCACTGGGGGAGGGGGAGCAACTTCTGACCTCCACATTCAAGATGTGACATGTGAGGAGGGAGGGAGGGAGGGAGGGAGGGAGCCGCCTATGATTTAATTTAACATATAACTCAAATATCCAGTGAAATAGTAAGTGAGGTTATTTTATCCACTGCTAATTCTGAATGAACATTTTGGATACAGAACAAGAGTGCCACATTCTGAGAGACAATGACACTGGAGGAAGTGTCTTCAGGGAGTAGCTCTGCCTTAGACACTGAAACCTGACCTCACTCATCTGGTCCAGAGTGTAGAAAAAGAGACCAATGTCACGAGACTTGAAGAACCCACAAAGTTTCTATAAGCAAAGAAGTAGGTGCCTCATCCGGTCCAGAGTGTAGAAAAAGAGACCAATGTCACAAGACTTGAAGAACCCACAAAGTTTCTATAAGCAAAGCAGTAGGTGCAGGGAGGTCCCATACCATATCCATACTTGGAAGGAATTATTTTTTAACTTTTGAAGGCAGGGAATAAAACTGGGAAAGAAGAGGAGTTACCGCCCAGTTTTGACCAGATTCACAAAAGCCATGAGAATAAGATTTAGTTTCNAGTAGAAAAACTCTCTGAAGAGACCTAGGATGGCATGTTGATAGTGAACAAAGACCACGCTCAGGCAGCAGCCCTGCACTCTGCTATAGGAGTAGCTGACCACCTCAGGCTCCGCTGCCCTGGGCAGCTTGGCTACCCTAGCACACAGGGAAGCGTTCTAAAGGTGGTAACACTTCTAAGCAGTCTGCACAAGAACACCTGTTACACTATCCAATGCCTGGAAACATTGCACCCTGAGCTTCAATGTTCTAGGAGCAATGAGAAGCCTCTGTTTTAGTAGATCCACTCTCCCAAAGTCTGGNCCCNGAACAGCCACAAGTGNCACTGTACTCCAAAGTACCTGTTCCAGCCTTGCAAACTACAGGCTCTAACAATGTAGCAGAAGACAGTTATGTTCTGTCACCCAGAGTGGAGGCCTGACTTCTCACANAATCTGTTCCTCCCTAATCTTTCTCTGCTTGTCATCTCTTTAACACAATACCTAAAATATTCATATATGAACATTTAAAATTCCCGTTATCTTTTTGGGTCTTAAGATGTTTCTTGAATATGTGGTTACAATCATCTCATACTTTTCAAAGGTTTCTAAAAGAAAGTAACCCAAGACATAACATGATCATGTCGAAACTAGCAATGCCCACTGTATCCTGAATCCTCACACAACCTACAGGCATTTCTAGTAAGAGTCAACAAAATGTCACTCCTATACTTCTCAAACATTTTGGTCAACCAACCAAAAAGCTCAACTATGTACTCTGTGGATGTGAAGTTCCAAACATCAAGCCATAGTAATAGCAAAGAAAATCTTAATTACACTAATTTCTCTCAAAAATTACTGGATATCTGTAATGTGCCATTTACTGAGTGCTTCTTAGGCACTTCAAAGTCAGATAAAATGCATAGTCCCTCTCTTCAAGAATATTATAAGCTAAAGAAACAAGTTAAACAACTTAAAATTCCTCAATATTGTAACACATGTATGTGCAATGAGGTGACTGACTCTGGGAAGCCAGGGAAACGCCACAGACACCACCTTTGAAGTAGTCAGGAGAAAGGACAGTGAGGAAAGAAAACAGTGAGGGCACAGGCAGCCAGGAAGAACTTCACAATGGAGCAAACAAATGACAGGCACATGACAGGGTGAGAGAAGAGTCAGCAAGGCGGTAAAGGCCACATCAAGATGTCCTTCTGCCACCCCAAGGGATACAGAACTCTTCTTGCAGGCTCAGGGGGCCTCCTGAAACCTATACCCACATTCATGCCTGTCTTCAGAGTCAGAGAGGTCATAGCTTTCCCTGACTCCCCCAGCCACAAGCCTCTTTGGCTTCCTTTTGCTTTGAAGGCTGAGACCAGGGAGAGAGGTCACTGGGCAGGGAAAAGTGTAAACACTTTCATACCTCGCTTCATGCAAGCTGAAAACAGCCTGCTCAGTCCTCTGGGAGTCTACTAGTGTTAAAGGGCTTCAGACGGTCTTAAAGAATGGAAGCACAGGATGAAGGCTCACCTCCACCATCTACAGGAACCCTCTCAACATCTGAACTACAGTTAGGCATGGACCAATAACCACAAGCTGTCTCTGAGATCGTCTCAGGGCACTTGTTCCAGTGCTCCAGACACTCATCTGAGATCCTTTCTAAACACTGTGTACATGGAATGTGTGCCATCAATGGTCAGTCAGAGGAAGACACAGAAACCCCAATGCTCTCCAAGCACAGCGGGGCATGCCCCATGCCCTGAGTGGCGCTACATTTACAGACACTGGGGATCTGCAAAGCACTGTGGCCGAACACTGCAGCCACCCTTGCTCATTTGGACTGCTCTCATAAGAACGTCTACCTCGCCACCTACTACTCTCCTGCCAGTTACAAGTCAACACTTGATTGTGTGACAGCCGCATCTGTATCTCGCTGGGCCACAGACTAAGAATACAGGATACAGGCANAAGACTTTGTGCTGTTTTTAATTTCCTTTCTATTCAGTGTGCTGTGCAGTCTTACTATCTAGCCACTGTCCCAAAGAACAGGTTCTATACATAGCAAGTGAAAATTTAAGACTTGGATGTGAGAAATGACATGAGCTAATACAAGCCCAGTGTCACAGCAATAACAAAACAGTTCTCCATGCAGAACTTCCTAACTTCTCTGAGGAGTACCAGGGTCCCTGCAACCACCGGGGACAGTAGAGGCAAAGAAGGCAAGAAGGTAGTTGAGTTCAACACAACTCTGTAGCCAGTGTTGGTTCAAACTTTGAGTTCAAACTTTGAGTCTGACCCAGAGTAGTCTACTTTAGGGATATTTAAGCACAGCACAATTTGGTGAAAACTTTCCTGTAATAATTAACTCAATCCTACATATACAATCAAGCTTAAGACATAACTACACTGAAATTCTTTGTAAAGTATACGTGACACCTTCCAATAAAGATGGGTTCTATACATTGACAACATATGACAGCTTCCATAAGGATAGGTTCTATACATTGACAAACTCATAAGAGTCTGGGGAAGGATCTGGCGTGGTCTCAGCCACACAGATAGAGCAAAGGTCACCAGGCTATTAAACCACATCCGTTCTCAGCTTCTAGGTGGGAAAAGGGTTATGCANCCTCTCTTTGAAGGGACAACCCTGTGTGTTTAACGTTCCTTGTTTCCCCAGTGCTTATCTGTGAGCACAAGGACCTCCATGCTTCTACATAGGAGGAACAGGATCATGGTGGGAAGGGGCATCCAAGTAGAACCTAGTACTAAATACTAAAGCCAAAGAAAGACTGGGCAAAGCCACCATTGCCAACCACGATTTCAGAGAAAAATGACTTACATGGCAAACTGCTCATAATACTAAGTAATTAATGAAATATGGAAAACAGTACACCCAACCCAGAAAAGATGAAAGGAAAC
>LZPO01076031.1:149248-166496 GCA_001675575.1 Neotoma lepida | reverse complement strand
AAGAAGAAAAACAAGGACAAGGACAACAACAATAAGCAACAAATAAAAATGAGAAGCTTCTAAAAATTACATATGTGAAGTTCAATGCTTTTCAAATTATGAATGCTCATTGGGAATTTTTCAAGCATTTGAACTCCACCCTGTATCTTTGAAAATGTTTTGTTTCATATTGAACGCTAGAAGACTACAGAATAGATATGACAGGCTGGCGAGATAGTTCAAGGGGTAAATGTTCTTTCCACCAAGCCAGACTGAGTTTGATCTGGAGACTCACATGCTGGGAGAAAAGAACTGACTCTGACAAGTTGTCTTCTCACCTCTACAACCATGCCATGGCATGCAGATGCCCACATCTATCTCCACATCCCCACAAACACAAACATACTTATGTATACACAGTAATAAAACATATTTTTAAAGAATGAAAATTGTATTCATGAACTTATATTTAAACAACACAATCTTTTTTCTAAAGAAACAAAAATGGAAGAATAACAGATGGGTACATACAATACTGATGGATAAGTTAGATAGCATTACCCTTGTTCTTAATATTATGGCATATCTATGTAATATGTGATATGTGATAGTGACTTTTAACTGCATCAATTTACTCAGGAATTCCTTATGTTTTTATTGTTTTGAATTACCTTATAAAAAAAGAGCAAACAGCTAGGGAGATGGCTTAGTTCATAGCATGCTTGCCATGACAGCATGAAGACCTGGGTTGGGATTACCAGCACCTGTAAAAGATGGGGGCGGCTATGTAATCTGTCACACAATAACTGGGGAAAGGCCAAGGGCAGGAACAAGTGGATCCCTAGACTTTACTGGCCACCAGTTTAAACAAATTGTTGACCTCAGGGTTTAGTGAGAGACCCTGTGTCACTAGTAAGTGTGTCATTAGTAAGGTGGGGGGACCAGAGAAATGGCTCATTGGTTAAGAGCACCTGCTGCTTCTGCTGAGGACCCAGGCTCAGTTACCAGCTCCTACTATTCATGATCCCAGTTCCAGGAGATGTGATGTCCCCTTCTGATCTCCACAGATATAAGACACGAACATGATGTACATACACACATGAGGGCAAAACACTTGTACACAAAGAGTAAAATAATTAATTTTTTAAGAAAGGAGAAGCTGCTGAAGAAGACACTCAGCATCACACTCTGGTCTCCGCATATACACAGGTACTCCCATGCACATGTGCACACACGCCCACACATATCCCACCACCACTACCACCACACTCCCACACAGAGGGGAGTGAATGGATAGATAGAGGGAGAGAGAGATGCGTGCAATTAGTAAGTTGCCAGTTGTGGGTCGGTCACTGAGGCAGAATAGTTCTAGGCTCTTCCAGTCCCTTCCCCTTGGTCATCTACAATACTAGAAAGTGAGAATAAATTTCATGTTGAGTCCATGNCGTTGCAGAATCAAAGCCATACAGTGTTTTCTCTTCTTCTACCTTGGGAAAAAGGTAGGGGACATATGACATATTCTAGTAGAAATATGGAAAACTGATATCTCATTGACATAAGCAAATCAGAAAATAAAATAGCCATAAAAATCAGAGCTATGAAATAATTGGTTCATAATCTTATTCTACATACACAGCTTGTAAACTCCTGGGTGTAAAATGGTCGGGCACTGTTCTCCCTTTAAGGAAGATAATAAAAGAAAAGCCAGAGGCCTGGGGATAGAAGGAGTTAGCTGAAATCCATAAGAAAACANCATTATGTAGCATTAATAGGTAGGCAAAGAAGTCTTCTGTATCAGAAAACATTGGATCCCAATGGGAAGATTTAGGATGTTTTCACTAGCTGTCAGTCACTAAATGATATACAGAAGGTAGACAGGCCTGGGGTTACAGACCTATATCCCCACCCTCTGAGGAAAACGAGGCAGGAAAATTGTGAATTCAAGGCCTGTTTGGGCTACAGAATGAGTCCAAGACTGGGCAGTTTAATGTAAGACTCTCTCAAAATGAAAAGTATAAAGATCCCTGAGGATAGCTGGGGAGATCAGTCAGTAAAATGCTTACCATGCAAGCATGATGACCTATGTTTGATCCCCCAAACCTACATTAAAAAGGCATACATAGTGACTCACTTTGGAATCTCAGAGTTGGGCAAGTGGAGAGAGGTAGGTTCACTGGGTTCCTCTTGCCAGCCACTCTCACTGAATCAGCAGGTTTCAGGTCAATAAGACTCTTGTCTCAAAAAAAAAAAAACCAAGATGAATAGTGCCTGAGGAATGACACCTAAGGTTGACCTCTGCCCTCTGCACCCATGCTCATACACATAAACATATATGTATACATACACCCCTACAAGATGCCCAGGGATATAGCTAGGTGATTGCTAGGGCGCTTACGGCAAGCATGATGGCCTAAGTTCAATCCCCACTACTAAAAATAAGTTTGCAGAAGATACATAAACAATATCTTAACACAGGTTCCATTTGTGTTATGTGTGCTGCATATTTTGGTACAAGCTCTATGTAAATCACTCTTTGAAGCCTTTGCTAGACATGAAGTGGCCTTTGCTGCTCATGACACAGTCATCAAATGGCCAAGACCNCTCCCAAGAAGCTCATTTCTGTTCCGTAAAGACTGAGGGTCACCAGTCATAGGGAGCTTCTGGCCTCTTCCTGCTTCAGGGTAGATACATGTTTCCCTGGTGACTACATCCCTCNGCCAGCAGCCAGATTACAAGCCTCTGGCTTCAAGTTCTGGCTTAAGAATCCCAGATTTCACTTCTGCCTCTTTGCAAGGATCAAAGCAGGTCGTGGAGGTTCCTCAGCTTCCAGAACATGGACAGGTGCTGTCTCCCATCATGTGAGAAAGAGCCTGCACATTGAAACAGGTGTGAAAGAGGAAGATGATGGCCTACCTTTACCATCTGCTGCAATTAAATGACACTGTATAGCAGAAGCAGGTTTATGAGAAAAAACTGTTTCCAGTGCACAGCTCTCATCTCTGCCTTTTCTCTCATCACTTCCCACAGATGCCTGTATATTACTACCCACCTGGTCAGTACCCTACCTCAACCACACAGCAGTACCGACCCCTGGCCTCAGTCCAGTACAGTGCTCAGCGGAGTCAGCAAATACCACAGACCGCACAGCAGGCAGGTACGTGAAATCTGTTTCCTTTCTGTTCTCTGGCTTGGTTATTTTTGATGGTGAATTTCATAGATGTACTCATTGGGTGAGTACCCAAAAGAGACAATATAAGTCACATGTTTTCCCTACCCAGGGAAGCTAACAAAGCGTTTAATTCACTGTGTGGGAAATTAACAGGTACGANAAGGAGACAAAGTGCATACCCGCCTATGCATGCGTGGCTGTTCCCCACAAGCTATTTCTACATCCTCTGGGTTTATTTTCAAGCAACAAGACAAGTGCATCCCTATCTTCCTAGCCTGTGCATTCTTGTTTCCTCTTCAATTTAAAGAGAGTATTTCCCCTAGTTCTCAAGGAGCCAAATTAGGGTGTTTTGACACTGTCCTAAAACTCAGCACCATCTTTAGAAGAAGGTTCCTGACTATGCAGCATGCATTGCCGGAAACTGACTCCGTGGTTCACGGTCACGATGGCCACATGCCTGCCACCCAGAGCCCTGGCAGCCACTGTGCAGTGGGAAGGGGGGCCGATGCACTGTAAGAGAGTGAGTAGCAGGTCTCACAGTGAACCGGTCTCTTTCCCTGCTGTGTCCCACGCCTAAGGAAGGCCGTTATCCAGAGAGCAGCAGGCGCCCAGCAGGGCTGAGGGAATTGCCACTAGGCAGAATTCTGTGTCATTCCTGCTGACCAAACTGCAGGGGGAAACTGCTAATTGTCATGCTGAAGATGCCTGCTTGGAGACTCTGCCTCTGTAAGTAGGTCACTCTAAAGAGCGGGACTCCTGCTGTGACTCTCCGCGAATGCCTGCTCTGAGATCTGATTTCTGCACTGGATAAATGGGTACACAAATATGTAATATGCACAGATACGTGTGGGTGACATGGATAAGATATGTGCCATTTTTATAAGCTAGGAAAAAAAAAAACACCTCACAATCCTTGACAAGGATTAGTCACAGGCACAAACATCCCAAGATCTCCAATGCTGATGATGTTACCGCTTTGCCAGATGCAGATCGGAGACAGAATTCTTCTGCAAATTGGATGGCTATGTGTTCTTAAGTTCATATTATGACCTATTTAAAGTCTTTGAAGAGAAATTAGAGGAACCTACAACCGCCNGTTTTTGTTTAAATNCTGTATTCCTTTGGAACCTCTGAGTAGCCCTTGTACTTCTGTAGAAGTGAAAACAAAGAGTTTGAAGTTATTTTTAAGGGAAAGCCTTGGATCATGCATTTTGCAATTGCCAGGAAATCTCCAGCGTTAGGTAGGGCCTGTGCTGTCGGTGCTGCTCAATCCTGCAGGAGAGTGCATTTGCATGCTAAACTCTCCCATCTTTGTTTCCTAATGGTCTCTTAATGTTTAGTTCAAAATTATGTTTTAGGGCTAGGAGAAAGCACAGTTGTTAAAATACTTGCCATATGAGCATAAGGACCTGAATTTGATCCCCAGAACCCAGGTCAAAAATAAAAAAAGGAGTGTGATGACTTGGGTTTGTAATCTCAGCCCAGAGAGGCAGAGACAGAGACAGCTGGATCCAGCAGGCTCGCAGGCCAGCCAGCCTCGTCTACTCAGCAAACACCAAGCCAGTGAGAGACCTTGTCTCAAAAGCCCACATATATATGTCACCTGAGGCATGAAAAAGTTGTTCTCTAGCGTCCACACCTGCATTGACACCTACACATACACCACACTTGCACTCAGGTGAGAACACATATTCACACACAGTTATCATTTAGTCTCCCAGACCTTAGTCAGAAGGAAGGTACCACAGTGAAGTTTGCCTTTGGGTCAGGAATGTATCTGGAGGAGGCACAATGCAGGGCATTCATTTTACTGATGTCGTGTTTTTCTAACATAGTATCAGTGTGTGACTTTCAGATTCTAAAGACTCATATTAGTCCCATGATAGGGTGTCACGGCAGAAAGGGATTGAGGCTACAACCATGTTGGAATCTGCTAAATGCAGAATTTGGGTCTGTGTCCAGGTGCCAGGGAGTCAGGTGCTCTGTTAACAGGGCCCCAGACTTAGGTTTATAACAGTCACTGGTAACCTCTTGGCTGTGCCCCTTCTCCACTGTCAGCTCTGATGACTGACAACATATGTAGTTATAGCATTTTCATTCTTTAATAAGGCCTAGTGGGAATATTGAGAGATGTAGAAATTCACTCCTGCACCCCTGGAAGATACATGTAGATGGTCTCAACCACATAACTTGGTAATCCGGTGTCTTTAACTTCTCCCAGGTTTCCAGTAGCACCATGGATATGCCATCTCTAAGGAGAGATGGTGACCCAGTGTGATAAAGAGCAAATCCTATGGAAGGTTCATGTTCAGAGTGGTGACAGGCAGGTTCCAGGTATCCAGGTCATAGGTGATAGCAACTGTGGTCTGAGAGTGAGAGGCAAGAAAAGGGAAATGACTCAAGAATGGCATGGTCCCCAGAAGGGCCACCAACAACACACAGATGCAGATCAAGACCTTTGTGCTCCTAGGTTTGATGAATGATTGCCCCTGACACCTGGTCTACAATTCCTGCAAGGCTGAATTTACTGTGGACTGGGGAAGCCAGATGTTGGCTCAGACTCATAGAGACTCCAAGTGACCAGCCTCCCACAGTTGTTCTGTGATAAAGCATGTGTGTTCTACATTCTGTAGGTAGGAAGACCTTTGCTGAGCATAGTGAAACCAGCTGAGCTGCACATGCCATGACTGGTTTATTTGTGGGAACAATTCTATTATTTGGACATAATACCTTTAGATCACCAGTTCTCAACCTGTGGGTCAAATGACCCTTTCACAGGGGTCACATATCACAGGTATCCTGCATATCAGATATTTACATTATGATTCCTAACAGTAGCAAAATTACAGTTACAAAGTAGCAATGAAACAGTTTATAGTTTTATGGTTGGTGGTCACCACAACATGAGTAACTATATTAAAGGGCCCCAGCATTAGAAGGATTGAGAACCATTGCTTTAGATGGTTTGTGACAGCTGTGTTTTCTGGAGGAGCTGTAAAATGCCACCCTAGCCCTCATCCCCCACCCCACCCCCACCATCTTTAAGGAAAATTCTGGACTAACTCTGACCCAGTGCCAGTCTACAGACATGCTCAACCTCACTCTTCCTCCTGTCTTCTGGGCTGTCTCATAATGGAGCATTTTGGTCCATTAAGGCCGGTGAGATTTATCCCCACTCTGCTGCCAGATACTCTGCCACTCATATTTAATTGTAATAAAAAGCATCTATTGCACGCCTTTAATCCCAGCACTCGGGAGGCAGAGCCAGGCAGATCTCTGTGAGTTCGAGGCCAGCCTCGTCCACAGAGCGAGATCCAGGACAGGCACCAAAACTACACAGAGAAACCCTGTCTTGAAAAAAACAAAACAAAACAAAACAAAACAAAACAAAAAAGCATCTCTCTCCCTTCCACATTCTTGGCAGAGCTGATGCCCATGACAGTTACTATGTCTTTCCTAGGCCTGAAAACTCTATGTAGTGATTTATTTTATTATATCTTTTTCCATTTACATGTGTGTATGTGTTTGTATATGCATGTGTNTGGGCACACTAGTGTGTAGGTGCATGTGGCAAGCAGCGACTCAAGGCTGATGTTGGGAATCCTTCACCACTCTTTCATCTTCTTCTCAGATATGGCTAATCTTACTTGCCAGCATCCTTTGGGTCCCACCTTCTAATACTGGAATTACAGACAGGCCACCATGCCCATCTGGCATTTACTGGAGAACCCAGCAGGTGCTTTCTCCACTGAGTTATCTCCCCAGCACAGACAGTGGATTCTTATAAAGAGGACTGGAGCCCTTACAACTGACTGAGCAGGACACTGCATGCACAGATATTAGTCACACCGGGGACAAGATTCTTCTTCTTGGTGGCTTCCTTCATTTTGCCCTGTTGATGAACACTACTAAAATTAAGAATCCTAGGCGGGCAATGATGATAAATGCAGACCAGGGATAGTGAGAAGTTTTGGAGAAGCCACAGGGGATGTTTGCAAAATGACTTTTGGATCTCACAGTTATTTATATTGGAAATTATAAACCTTTACTACAGAATCTCTCCTATGGGAATATTAGGTGTTTTGTGCATGTTTGTAAATGGGCATTTGAAAAGAATCTGAGTTTGGCATTTGAGGAGCACTAACCTGCTAAAAGGAATTGAATCTCCCCATCTGTTTTTGTTATTGTTTGTTTATTTGTTTGCTTGGGGGTTTTATTTGTTTGTTTTGAGGAGATGGTGTGAGTTTGGTGTTTTCTTCAAATGTTGACAGAATTTTGCTGTGAAGTCAACTCAGCCTACAGGTTCAAAACTCATTTCATTAGTTTTTCCTGAAAATTTTATGAGAAATTCCAGAGCATTTAAATTACAAATTGTATTTCTTTTTAAAAATTNTATGTGTATGTATGCATGCCTGAATGTATGTATGTGCACTGTGTGTGCACACAGAAGCCATAAGAGGATGTCAGATCCCCTGAAACTAGAGTGATTGTGAGTCTCCTGATATGGGTGTTGGGAACCAAACCCAGGTCCTCTGCAAGGTCAGCAAGTGCTCTTAACTACTGGGCCATTTCTCCAGCTCCATAATTGTATTTGTTTGTGATTAGAGGGTTTCTCAGATTGTCACACTACTCGGATTTTACACACTTGATTTTGAGCTTGAGAAGTGTATTCTCAAGGAATCAGCCTATTTCCTGAAAGCTGTGGAATTCAGGAACATAAAATTGACATTGCTATTTGTACTCCATCATCATCATCATCATCATCATCATCATCATCATCATCATCATCATCATCATTATTACTATTGTTATAGTTTGCAGCAGTAGGGATTAAATCCAGGGTCATGAGTGTGCTGAGCAAGCTCTCTGGCCCTGAGCTACATCCTCCTCTCATNCTCACTGTTCATAGCTTCATCCCTGACATGGCTCATTCCCAGCTCCTCTCTTTATTTTTGGATATTCTTTCTATATTCACCAAATTTACCNAACTTGTCGTTGTTTCATTGATTTTTCTTTCTCTATATTTTACCACTTTGATTTTTGCTCTCCTGTTTCTTTGCTCTGCTCTTGCCAGGTTTGTTCTGATGTTGTTTTCTGTTTTCTTGAGATAGGGGACTCAACTAATTGGGCACATTTCGTTCTTTTTACGGTAAGCATCAGGTACTTGACTCCTCTCTCAGTGAANTACTACCTCCGTGTCCCTGTTCTCATACATTATATTTTCATTTTTATGTTTTGATTTGGCTTTGGTGTTTTTGCGTGTTATTGGGATCAAACCCAGGACCCTGTAAATGCTAGACAAGCATTCTTTCAGCAAGCTGGACCTCTCATTTTTAGTTCCTTTAGTATTGCCTCTTTGACCCATGCATTATTTAGTGTCATATCGTTTAATGCACAAGGGTTTGGAGTTCTTTCTTGGCTTTCTGCTATTGGTTATAGATTGATTCCATTACAGTTTGGTGGAGATTCTGTGTGATTCTAGTTCTACTAAAATTTTTGAGGTGGCTTTGCTATGCTTGCCATGATGCTCTGTGAACTCTTGGGGAAACTGGATAGTAAATGTTTAGGTGCCGTGTTCTACAGATGACATCTAGATCTTGCCGGCTTGTTTTGCTGTTGTGCTCTCCCACGTGTTTCCTGTTTCTTGGCATTGTGTTTGCTAGTTCTGACAGTTTCCGAAAGGTGGAATCACACCAGGCATAAAACTTCCTACAGATCTGAAATAAACCTCCAGGCGAGGGCTACCCCATATCCCTGGCATCCAGCACAGGGGAAGAGCCTCTGGGGTACACAGAGCTTACTGTCAATTGGCTTCTCTCCCAAACAAATGAGACATGCTTCATTCCCTTCAAAACGAACATGAGAACATTCCACAGAGTCTAGAAGGGAGACTCTGGTCAGCAAGGTTTGAGAGAGCAGTTCTTTTAAACTACTCTCTCCTTCTCCCTGTGTGTGTCTCTCTCTTTCTGTCTCTCTGTCCCTCTCTGTCTCCCTCTGTGTGTGTGTGTCAGACTTTTGAAAAATTTTTTATTTATTCTTCAAAAATTTCATACATTTACACAATGCATTTTGATCATATCTGACCACCACTACCTTTCTCCCTCATACCCATATTCTTCCCATGTTAATATCTTTGTTGTTGCTATTCATAAAGCCCTGAGACCAATTAATACTCATATACTAATAGGTACGGGACCATCAACAATGGAGGAGAGGAACAACATACCCACAGCCACATCCCCAAAGGAGAGAGACCCTGCCTCCCTCAGCTGTCCACTGCTGATAGCTCTTCACAATTTCTGGGGCCCATCCATGCTGCCATATTCAGATCTTGTGCAGACAGCCATTGCTGCTGTGAGCTGATGACATTGGCCATGTCATGCCCAGGAATCAGCATTGCTCAGCCCTCCATCTCAGTCATTAACACTCACATCTTTCCATCCCCCTGCTGTAGTGTTCCCTGAGCCTTGAATGGGATGTGTTGAAAGACATTGATCTGCAGCTGAGTACTGGCAGTGACTTAGTCTCAGTACTTTGAACTGCTATGAGTTACTACAGTAACTACTGTCTACTGCAAAAAGAAGCTTCCCCAGCAGAAGCTGAGGGGAACACAAATCAATGGGCACAAACATAAATATTTAGAAGGTAGTCCAACTGAATGAACATTTAGCAAAACAAGTCTCTAGTCTCTCATAGGCTTTTACACACTGTTGGTTAANGGCAGTAATATACTTCAGNGTTAGATAAAATAATAAAGATGACAACAACAGAGAGTCCACAGTTCTGCCCATCTAGTAGACCAGGAAAGCCTGTGTTCCTGCATGTCATGAAACACAGGTTTCCTGGTTGCAGAGCAGAAAGAGAAAAAAATCCTGAGAGATTGCTAGATTATGCTAATAACCACTGCAGGTGATTCCCCTTATTTTGACAGCTATGGAAATAATTCTTTTTTCAGGTTTATTTTTGTTATTTTTAATTATCTGTGTGGAGTATGTTGCATGTGAGTGCAGCTCTCTGTGGAAGCCAGGAAAGGGTGTTGTTGTGAGTTCCCTGATGTGAGTGCTGGGGACTGAACCTGTGTCATCTGTAAAAGCAGTGTATGCTTTCTCCCTTAGGAGATGCTTCCTGCCTGGTTCCTGGTTTTTTATTTTGTTTTTATACAGGGTCTCACAGATCTCCACCTCATTCTTAGCTCTTATATCTTTTCATGCCTCACCTTCCATGATGCTCCCTGAGCCTTGGACATTGATTGTCTACTAAAGTATTGATAGACATTATTCACATTATTCATAGCCTGGGCTGATTCCAAGTTCACCCGACAGACAAAGATTATTATAAATTCCTGATCCTCTTGTCTCCATCTCCCCAGTGCTGAATTCTAGATGTGAGTCATCACACATGCTCTCACCTCTGTTCTANAAAACCATTTGCTTTGTGCACTTTCCTCATAGCCAACTATTTGCTGAATGACTTATCTAGGGCCAAAATCACCCTGCAGCAGATAGAGATCTGTCTATGAAAATGTCTTGTATTTCAAATTATAGTTCAGATGGAAAACATGAATGTAAATCCAGTAAATACCTCCCCACTCAGGCTCACACTCACATAAACAACCATAACCAGTTTCAGTAGGTTAAAAAAAATAAGATGGGCTGGAGAGATGGCTCAGAGGTTAAGAGCACTTAGTGTTCTTGGAGAGGACCCCTAGGCTCCATTCCCAGCACCCACATGGTGCCATAGAACCCTTGTCAACTCCAGTACCAGGGGATTTGATGCCCTCTTCTGGCCCATGTGGGAACTTCATGCACATGGTGCACATACATACATGTAGGCAAACATTAATAAACATAAAATAAAAATAAACATATTTTTAAAAGATATCAACATAGGAGGGGCTTTGCTAGGAAGAAAAAATTCAGGGGGGTATGAGTGAGGGAGATAGGAGATTAAAAGCTCAGAAAATGTATGAAATCGTCAAATAATTTAAAAAGAGGGAGAAAATGTATTGTACTGCAAAATCCAAGCAGATTTGTGAGAATATCTTGTGTTTATTTATTGCATTTATGCTTTGCTTTTAGTCTCTATGTTGAGTAAATAATACTCCAATGGCCTTGAAATATTTAGGTTGGATGGGAATCCCTTGTAAAGACAACAGTGAAGGCCTTCTCCCCCCCCCCCCACTGAGTCTCCCTCTATAGCCCAGCCTTTCAATCCTTCTACCTCAGCCTCCTCGAATTTGAGATAAATTTCCCTTGGACTTTCTCATCCACACTGTCTAATAGTTATCAGGACACAGGACTAGTATGCATAGAAGCTGAACATGAGCATTTGATGGTGCTCAGTGAAGAAACTGAGCCAAGATCAGCCTTCTGCCCAGTGCAATCCCTCTGGTCTGAGATGGTAGGAAGCTCTTGAGGCTTCAGTACCTTCAGACTGAAAACCAAATGCAGCTTTCAAAAACCATGCAGGCTTACTGTGTGTGACCAAGTCCCTGAGTATGTAAACTCAAAACCGCTGAAGGCAGACAAGCGAAGGGAGGAACAAATGAGAGCAGGGGTAAAATCCCCAGTGCCTTGGAGATGTGGCCACATTTGATTTTCAGGCTTATGTCAACATTAGACTCGTGAGGAGTTTTGAGGGAAGGGAAAACCAGGCCGGTGACTGTATATTCTGTTGATCTTGCTAGCTAATAATATGATAATAGAATAACACAGAAATCTCCATGTGGCACTCTGAGGTTTGGGGACATCTCAAAGACCACACCTCCATCCCGCATCTGAGGAGCCACTGGTGTGCAATGATTTCTTTGGGAAAGAATTGCAGAGTAGGAGGCAGTCAGCCTGTTGGAAATACCAGTTTAAAGATAGTCCATTAGATTAGGCATAGCAACACTTACGTGTATCTGTGTTCATTTTGGTGTGTACAGGGAGTATGTGTGTCTTACAGAGGGATTGGTCGGGGTGGAGTGAGTGGACAAAGTGTAAATATTTAAAAGCTAAATGGAAACAGCTCAGACATCCAATTCAGATATAACAAGATCATAGCTATAATTAAATGTTGTTGAATGGAAAAGAATGACAACTGAGTGAATCGATTCCCTTCAACAAGCAAATACACATTGNTAAAGTTCTGACCTTTTCAGGGTGCAGTGCCTGGAGTCTTAGGAAACTAAAAAATATCAAGTGTTAATTTTGAATCTTGAGATGATAGGAAGTGACCGGGTCTTGAGAGCCCATCCTGTCACTGTATGGTCCCTCATTCCTCTACTCTGTGTTCTGTGGAAAAGAGAATGATGGATGGGACAGTCTTAGTGGTGGCAATTCTGGCAAGAACATCCAATTATCTGTTGCATGAGTATGTTTGAAAATAGACCAAAGCCACAGTCCCCTTCCCAAGAGGCCTGCATGCAAGCCCTGTAAATAAGGATGTGTTTAGCTTTATTGGTCTCTTCTTTCAGGTGTGCTAGTCTATTGTAATGGCATACTGTTAGTATTATCAGCCCTAATAAGATGTTACTGCCTCCCTAATGTTCTGAAGCACATTTGCGATGAGGGCAAATTACACCGTCATGGAATCTATGTGCTTATTTAAACCAGGGCTGACAACAAATCCTGTATGTTCAGTCTAACTTATTTAGCAGCTGGTGCCAATGTCATTTGGGAAAGGTTTTGCCTTTGAATAAGTCTCTTTCCTCATTCTGTTTACTTACTGCAGTTCCTACCTGTGTTTTCTGCTCCTGGGGTTGGATGGAAATGGAGGGGGAAAAGAGGGAGCTACAGAGTGGCAGAAGGGGGTATGATCTGGTGTGATAAACAAGATACAGTCATTTATGGAGTTAGCGAGGTGGCATGGTCATACAGTGCTTACCATGCAAGCATGCTAACTTGGATTCAACCCCCAGAACCCACATAAAAAGCCTGGCACAGGAGAGTCTCTGGGGCTCACTGTTCACCCAGTCTAGACAAAGTGGTGACATCCAGTCTCAGAGAGAGACCCTGCCTCAAAACATAAGGCGAAAACAATCGAAGATATACCAAGTCAACGCTTGGCCTCCATGTGCACACACACACACACACACACACACACACACACACACACACCCCACATACCCACACACACACCCCTACACACATACACAGGGAAAGACAAAGAAAATGATACTTTGATGTACAGCCATTGTGATTTTATTCTCCTGTTTTGATTTTCCTTCCCTGGGATTTTACCTATAATCTCCATACATTTTAATTTTCAAAACTCCTCTCTCTCTCTCTCTCTCTCTCTCTATATATATATATATATATATATATATATAATATTTAGTTTGAGAAAATAGTATGTTCACAATCACTCAGAGAAGCAACGGGAAGGCTGTCACACTTGACAGCCCTGGGGACATGCTGTGCAATTTTTGTGCCTGCCTTGTGCTATCAGAAGCAGAAAGATAAATGACAAGAGAGTAACATGAGGGTTTAATGGTCTGTCTGATCTCTATTAACAGCCGTGGGAGTCACATGGATAGATACTTGTGGAACATACTGTTCGAAAAATAATAGTTTGTAAAGGTTTCTATGGAAATGTCCCCATGTTTCTTTNATTAATTGACCTAATTATTAGATTCACAGGAATGGGTTTGAGAAGTATCANATTGGGATTAGGGGACAGGTTAACAGGTCTCAGAGNTGATGATAGGAATCGCTATTTTTAGGCATGAAAAATCCTACATGTTCCCACATGTAAATGTCTGGGTTCCCTGTAGCCCATAGGAGTTTATAGTGAAAGGACTTTGTTGGGTAAGTGACAATGGCTTTAGCCCTCTGCCTTTGTCTTATCTTTCAGATGCTATATTTTCATTTGTTAGACATTTCCTATTGTGGGTGTGATGATGTTTTCCTGATTTGTGTGTGTATGTTTGTGTGTGTGTGCTGTGTGTGAGTGTGGTGTGTGGTGTGTGTATATGAGTGTGTGTGTATATGAATATGTGTGTGTATGTGTGTGACACAGGATGACAAACCATGCAGTTTCTGCTTTTTAATTACACAATAGAAAATGGAGAGCAACAGGTTTTTGAAACAAAGGAAGGAGAGCTGGACGACCAGAGAGGAAACACAGCAAGGAAAAAATAAATGTATTTTCNTGAATGACTTTTGAAGGCTTTGTAGACATGTGTTTGTTTGAAGAGCCTGGTTTACTAACAACTTTAGTGGAATAATTTAAGAGAAAATAAGCTATTCTGAGCATGTGCAGTCGTGACTGGCTGTTTCTTTTTCCTCCTCTATTNGTTTCTTGCCCATGTCTTTGGCTCTGTCATTACCTACATTTATGAACTTTCAGTCCCAAGGGTCTCAAAACAGCTTTTTAAAAGTTCCTCATAGTCATCACTTCCTCCTCCCACCCAAACCTGGACCAGTTCAGCAGAGTTTCGCTTTCTCTTTTTTATGTTAGGCAAGATCTTCACTGAAAACTCCAGACTCCATAACTCTCTGTGTTATGTCTTAACCATCTCCCCCACACCTCTCGTTTGACTACNCACCTTTGGAGCNCACATACTCTTCCTCGNTTTGAGAGCTCTGATCTATCACACCAGCTCTGAGTGCCTGGCTATCCCTNGAGCCAGCCNNAAAGGTGGCCCTTGTGTTTGTGACTTTATTTAGAGAGGCACAGTTATGAAATGTGAGGGGTGAGTTTTATCTTTNTTCCTACATTCAGAGGTGTCAGGAACCCATGACAAAATTATTAGATTTGGGGAGGAGGCTCATGTTTGTCATTTCCACTGAATTCAGTTTTGCTTAAAATTATTGGTGGTCTTCCCACTTTGAATATAAAGTAGTATGCAAATCATTAGATGTAAAGGGCTAGTCCTTAGAATTAAGTAGTTCTGAAAGATGTATTTCTTTAAAATCCTTTTCATCCCACTGTCTTCAGAAGNGGCAGGTGAGTGCACACNACAGGGACACAAATGTCATTTCAGCAAAACCGATGAGGAAGGATCCACTCCATTCACACATCCCNCCTTGCCCCTTCTCCACCATCAGAATGGCACCTAAGTATTAACCAGTCCTTCCAGGTCAGAAGTGGAATAGCTGTCTTTCGACACCAGCAGAGGCAGTTATCAGACTCTGTCACCCAGGGAGACCACAGAATTGCATGTGTGTCCCTGAGGAGTTACAATCGGAGAGAAACACCTTGTCTCACACACCCTCCTTAGCTGCTGAGCCCCAGGCCATAGGGTCACCAGAAGAGAAGCCTAACTGAGGTGGTTCATAGCCCAGAACGCTCACCTGCCTGCTCACTGGGGGGTGGGGGCTGGGTAACCTGTGCAGCCTCCACATTTAGGCTTCTACTTGATCCCTGAAGCCTCAACAGGTTTTCTCCATGGCTTTNTCCAGGGGCCTCAGGGATGACTATGATGCCCAAAGAGTCCCATCAGTCAGGAATGTCCTGATGACACATTGTCCTTGGCTCCCAAAAGGTTCCTAGAGACCCATTAAAAGTGGATTTTTAAAGTTCTTCAAAATATTCCTACCTCTTTGCTTTTTTTTTAAGTTCTTTTTTCTAGCACCATGGCACGTTTTATGAGCCATTGGTTTCTGCCCCTTAGAAAAACCTCAGCTTCACTGTCCTGGACCTAGGGAGATACAGATGAGCCCAAGAGAACAATTCATGGCTCATAAAAGATGTGAGTTATGAGCCATAACATCATAACTATTCTGGGAACAAAAAACAAGTACAGAAAGAAGGGGGCAGAATAGAGCCCTCAACACCTTGCCAACTACGCAGTGCTCCAGAGAAGTCTATGTCTTGAAGCATGTGAAGCATGGTAAAAATGCCCATGGCAGGTCAACCCGGCTCCATGTGCTTTTTCACTCTTTTTTCTTACCTAAGGAAATCAAATTCTAAAGGCATGCCGTTAAACTCGTCTTCAAAGCCNGTGCAGCAATGTGAGAGGACACGACTCAGAGATCTGAGTGTCTGATTCTTCTCCAGTGATGTGAGGTGGAGACTCTATCTGAGACTGGCTAGTTCTGCCTGCTAAACAAAGGCTCAGCCCTGGCTGTCCCGAACCCCAGGTGTGTAGAGATGAGTCAGCAAGAGCAATGCAAAGACAAAAAGCAAATCATAAGAACCCCTGTATCCCTTAAAACTGTGCAAGAATTAGGAGAGAGAGAGANGATAACCCAGATGGTACTGTCTGCAGTGTTTTGGTTGATAGACAGAACACTTTGTAAATCANGAGGGGAAAGAGCACTTTCAGAGGACAAAAACCTCCATCTTAACACAGCAATAGATTTCTTGTTGTTGTCTCTTCCTTTCNGCCTTTGGGCCTATGTGCATGCTATAGATTGGAACTTGCTTTTAACAATGGATTGTGTCACTTAATTGTGACACTTCTTATTGACACAGCATTTCTTTGTTCAACATTTTACACTTTATGTACACTGACTCTTCCAACATTTCTAACTCAACTATTTAATAAATGAAACTGTATTTGATGATTCCACCAAGGTTTTTGCAAAAAAAATTCAAAGCAATCAACAAATAAGCTTCTAGAACTAGTAAGAATAAGTTAACAATGTTCAGAGCACAAGGACCATATATGAATATCAGCAGTATTTTTTTTTTGCACTAGTGACAAATAGGAAGATTTTGGATCCATTTATGATAGTGGCATGCTTTCATTGGCAGTATTAATGTGGTCCTTCTGACCTGTGGTCCAGGAAAGTCTTGTTCAGATGAGGACCACTCAAGGGAACTCCCCCAGACTTCCACACAGTAATCTTAAGGAGTGAAAGCAATCCTGCTGTGAGATACTTCTCCAGGTGGCCTTTGGTTTTTTGTACCACTACACTCAGTATGGAGATACTTGAGCTTGGAAATCTTTTGTTTACAATTCTTCAACTTCCAGTTTGAGTGAATATTTCATAAAATGTTGTCATTATTGGCTTGGCAGTCTCCCCTCAGACAGGGAGGAGTCCATGGAGGTTCCAGGGTAATTTTATACCTCTGTCAAAAGCTATTGTTTTTTAAAATCTTTTCATTGTTAGGATGGCAGCATTTGGAATGCTCACACTACTCCAAGTGCCTCTGTGCATCTACTACAGG
>LZPO01076031.1:105275-128373 GCA_001675575.1 Neotoma lepida | reverse complement strand
TGTGTGTGTGCATGTGTACATGCTGTATGCTCACATATATTCCTGAGTGTGAGTTTAGATGCACACTTGCCAGGCCACACACTAGTGGTCAGAGGACAACTCCTGCTGTTGTTCCTCGTCTTCTACCTTGTTTGAAACAGGTTGTTTGCTGCCCAGTGCACAGGCTAGCTGCCCCACAGGTGCCTGTGGCACCTCCTGTCTCCATCTCCCAATTCTTCACAGGAGTGCTGAGATCACTGGCATTCACTACCCATTTTCCTAGCTTTTATGTAGGCTTTGGAGATTCAAACGCAGGTCCTCATNCTGGCANAGCAAACATTTTAGCCACTGANCCATCTCCCCTACNGCTCTGTTAAACTAATTTTGAGCCAGATATTGTTTGACATAGTAAATAGAGTAAAGACAGAAAGAAAGCTTAGTCTGGTGTCACATGATAGCAATCTTGGCACTAGTGAAGCTGAGGTANAAGGATCACGAGTTTGAGGTCAGTCTAGGCCAGTGGTTCTCAACCTTTCTAATGCTGTATCCCTTTAATACAGTTCCTCATGTTGTGANGACCCCAACCATAAGATTATTTCATTGCTACTTCCTAACTGTAATTTTGTTACTGTTATGAATTGCACTGTAAATATCTAATATGTGACCCCTATGGGGCTGTGACCCACAGGTTGAGAATCACTGGTCTAGGCTGCATAATGACATCCCATCTCAGAAACACAAATAAATAAGAGGATAAAGAGAAGTAAATACTGCAATGTAACTTATGAAAACCACAAAATAAATAACATTTCAATGAATTTTTATTGTATTCATNTAAGCATACATATGCATACATATAAATACACTTTCATGTGCAAGTATGTGCACATGTGTGTGTGTGTGTTATGTCTACATGCTATATAGTAACTGTGTAATTTGTTCTCTGAACTATACACAGTTGAGAGGGACTTTTAAAAGACCTATTTTTTATTTTACGTGTATATGTGCTTGNCTACATGTATGTCTGTGTACCACATGTGTGCCTGGTGCTCATTGAGGCCAGAAGAGAGGATTGGATCCCTGGAACTAGTGTTACAGGTGGCTGTGGATTATCAATCTGGTTGCTGGGAACTGAATCTGGGTCCTCCACAAGAGCAGCAAACTTTGAGTCATCTTCCCAGCCCCAAGGTGGGGGGTGGGGGGGCTACTGATGATTAGGTTAAAGTATCAGCATTAACAGGGACATGTGGTCTACTCTATAAAAATCTGCCTCTCGTTTAAATAAAGCACCAGAACCAAGATATGTAAATTCTAACTCCATTTTATGCAGTGTATCTTATAATGTGTTTTAAATCAGAGGATAATGATTAATATTAAAGATATGTTTAAGAAGTTTAAGAGAGGAAAACAGTGACAACCATGTGGCTTCTCNTTATAAGGAATAAAGGCTATCTCTAAGTCATAACAGGTTTTGGAGGTGGAGTTAGCAGCATGNATCCTTTTATCTTAGCTTATAAATTAGGAACAAAACACAAAATCCATCAAAATCAACNAGTTGGCTTTTCTAGTGCACAAAGCATAGCATTTCCAAGTGCATTGTATTGGGCTGGTATTGTCCTTTGCAGTTATTATCCCAACACTCAGGAGACTGAAGAACATGGACCAGGGTGAATTCAAGGCTAGCCTGGGTATATAGTGAATTTCAGAGTAGCCAAGGAAATAGTGAAATCATGTCTCAAGAAAACTGATAAAAAGTCATATTTTTATTCTTCAAAGTTCTTTATATTCATTTATTATTCATCTGTTCCCAAGGCCAACATTTCAAGATAGATCTGCTCAGGCTTCATAATATTCTTTTTAAAAAAATAAAAAGTAAATTAAAACATCACAGATCATTTGCTAGATGTGAAAAAGTAAATCTGGTTCATGCAGATAATGAGTGTTATTTAATGCTGCATTTGCAAGTAGAATAAAAGAGAATGTACAACATGTTAATTGAAAATGTTATGTTTTCTTTAAAGATTAATTATTCCTCTCACACAAAACTTTACAAAGGGACTAGATTAGAAATGACTTGTGAAGTGAAAGTCTGACCTTGACCCAGTTCTCTAGCAAGCTAAGTGACAAGAAGCATTGCAGAAGCTGAAGATGACTCCTTGGCCAGCACAGCTGCTGGGAAAAGCTGAGGAGAGGGTGTTAGAAATCGTGAGAGGGGTTCCATTGAATTAGTCACCAGGGAAATATTTAAGAAGTCTGATCAGCTTGCATCTGGAGTCTGTTCATCATCTTTGAAATCTGAGAAGGCTGTGTGTGTGTGTGTGTGTGTGTGTGTGTGTGTGTGTGTGCGCGCGCGCATGTGTAAATTAATATGTGTGAATGTGGGCATACAATGGTATATGGTACATGTGTGCATGTGTGGAGATCGGGGGATGACCTCATATGTCAGTCTTCCATCTTAGGGTCTCTTTTTGGTTTTGTTTGCTTGTTTGTTTTCTGCTGACTATGCCAGACTAGCCACCCATGAACTTGTGAGAAGTCTCCACTGCAAGCATTTTACCCATTTAGTCATCCACCTAGCCTCCCTAAGAAGGCTCTAAGTGAAGTGACTTCACCTTTCCCAGAACACTTTGGTATGGAAAAGCAAAACTACAGGATGGGCAAGGTTTGGTTAGGAAACAAAAGACAGAACTGGATTGGTCTCATCTAGTCTCTGCTCTCAATAAGTCTCCAGTTCTCTGGGTCTTTGCTGATACTGATGGCCTGACCCTGTTTGGAACCCAGAAATTGGTTGTTATGACACCGCAGCCCAGAAATCAGGTCCACATTAGCGCTTGGTGCCTGGGTAAATGATTCCCACTGGCTGGCTGCTCCCAGCTAGAACCAGCTTGCCCTTTCTGTTCTCCAATGACCTAAATGCTTAACCGGCNTTTGCCTCCCAAGCTGCTTCAGCTCCTAGAGATTAACAATTTCATTATATTCAGAGGCAAAACAGNACATTCATTGAATTAGTCACAGCCCCTTCCCTTGGCACCGCTCTTCCTCGGTGTCCCATGGAGGCTTTGTGGGCTGAAACCTGGATGCTGGAAGCTAGAAGGAACATTTCCAGGATTTTTATTTGTTGGTTTGTTTTTGGAAGATGAGGTCCCCCACTGGATACTCCTGACATCCAGTTTGATTCTCACTAAAAGTGGAATTATGGAGTGAGTGAAAGCACTTCCACTGACTCGTTTGATAAGGCCAATACTGTGGAGTAAATGTCATGTGTTGAGTAAATTACTTTACCCTGCATCCTACCCTGAGTTTCACAAAAGCCCCAGGAGATGGAGGTCGGGGAATTATTTGCTTCTGGTTTATTAGGAAAACAAACAAACAAACAAACAAACACCTGGGAATTAGGAAGCAATGGGCAGAAGTACTGGCATGCAGCTTCTATCCAATCATGGAATCTGTGACTTCTTCCAATAGTAAACACATGTTGACTTGGACTACAGAGTCAACACGCTGCATGCAAGGGTTCTTTCATACAGTCTCACCTTGCTGNTGGTTGCAATACACATTTGATTGGGGCTGGAAGTGTAATCTAGTGATAGAACGTGGGTTTAGCATGTGACTCTGGGGTCTAGCCAGAGCACCAATAAATAAGTAAATAAGGAGCAAATTTTGGCTAAATGTACTATAAGCTTAAGACTAAGTTACAGAGCATCTCCTTAGCCAGAGCTACAGAAATGAAAGAATGGGGGGGGGCAGAAATAGAGACCATCATCCATTCTTTCTTTACTTCGCCCGCTGCTAACATTTGCTCTCAGCCCTCTCCTTCTGCAGCAAGTGAAAGAAAATGTCAAATTTAACAAAACAAGTGGTGCAACTTGAGTTGAATCATAATGTATTTTTTTCTTTTTCCCCTAGGATATTTAGACAGTGACATTACTTAATAGTACTCCCTGTGTTTTTATCAGTTCCCTACCAATGTTGCCATTTCCAGAGGGAGAGGCAAGCTCTAGGGCAAGGAGTCAAATATTCTACCCTAATGCCTAATGACACATAAATTTGAGAGTTAACATTTATTTAATTGCTGAAGTGGTCATGCTAAGTGTAGTCTGACATATTATTGGATGCTAAAAATGATGAATTTTGAGAAAGAAAAAGGTCTATAAAAACAAGAAATAGTGTACAGAGAGATAGCTCAGAGGTCAAGAGCACTTGTTANAGTGCAGAATCTGGATTCAATTCCCAGAACCCATATGGGGGCTCAAAACTGTCCATACATCTAATTCCAGGGGATCCAACTTCTAGCCTCTGTGGGCATCGGGCATGCATGTGATACATAGACAGACATGCAAGCAAAACACCCATATACATAAAATAAATTAATTTTTAATTTTTTAAAAAGAAAGCAAACACAGTATGCTGATAGAAGCATGACCCAACTCACTTTTAAAATCTTCATTTGTACAGATTGGCCCAGTAGCTTGGGAAAGGCTTCTGCATGTGGCATTTCTGTGCTTTCTGAAGGGAACAAGTGTAGTGGTTACCCCATTTGCCAATACCTTCTTCTTCCCTAACCTCACAGAGTGCCTCTCTCAGCTTACTTTGCCTTGTGGCTTCTAGGTAAGTCATGCCAGTTTAAGGCATGCCCTGACACAGGTCAAACAGCAGAAGAATGGTGTAAGGCAGCAGAGCTTCTTGCAGTGGGAGCCGCTCATTCTCACAGGCAGCCCCTTCCTCCAGCTCTCACTCTGTTCTAGCCTTTCAGTTGCCTGGCAGTGTCCTGAGGTGAGAGAAATAAGTCACTGTTAGTCGAGTCCTCCGCTCAACTCTTCATGACCTTAGCCTTCTCCTCGGCATCATTTTTTATTTCCCGTAAAATGACAATAACAACCATGCCTACTTCATAAACTGTGGAAGCCAGTGAGGGTGGTAAGGCACATGAATACACATCAACCTGGACACAGACAGGAGAATGCTTGATTTCCCCATAGAGTACATCCAAGAGTGGCTTCTGCTCACCTACAATATGATCACCTCAGATTGTCTGATGGCAAATAACTTCCACAATGCAGATTCCCAATCAGGGAATGACGCTTCCCATAGTTTTCCCACTTTAATTAATGCAATAAAAACAATACCCAACAGGCATGCTCAGANGACCATCTCCCAGGTGATTCTTNATTCTGTCAAGTTGACAGTTAACAGTAAACCATCTCATTAAATGAAGAATCAAGGCCAGGCAGGGAGGGAAGGATATAGTTCTTTGTTAAGAAGACCAAAATATCCATGGGAAGAAGGCTCCAAGGAAGTGAAAAAGTGGTTCAAGACCATGCAAAGTGGGAATACAGAAAAGAAAGCAAAGACAGTGACATATGTTGACCACTGACTGCCATTCACCATTGGCCCCTGTCTCACAAGAGGGCTATAAGTCTACCCTGATCTCCTCAACACAAAGACTGAGCCTATTTTACAAATAAGTAAAATGAAATTAGAAAGAGAACTGAGCTGTTCTGTTTGTTTGTTTGTGTTTTGTTTTGTTTTCAGAAAAGTAATAAATAGTAACTGGTAGGAACTCAAGGCAGAAGTATATATTGGAACTTAGCTGTTTTCTCAATCCAGGTAACTACTAACTACCTACTTCATGAAAGTTCAGTGAATATCAAAATCAGATATGTTTTCTCCTCTCTCTCTTTTTAAGGTACATGAGTGTTCATGTGTGTAGATGTATGTAGAGGCCAGAGAACAACCTGGGTGTCATGAACACCATTGAACTCCTTTGAGGCAGGATCTCTCATGGGTGTGAAATTCAACAGTCACTTAGACTGGCTGGCCGGTGAGCCCCAGACATCCTTCTATGCACATTGTCCCAGCACGGGGNCTACAAATGCAGGCCACCACGCCCAGCAATTTTAATGTAGGCTTTGGGCCTCAAACTCAGGTCTTTGCATTTGTGGGGCAAGCACTTCACCAACTGAACTATCTTCCCCAACCCTCAAGTGAGATCTCAAGATCAACATCAACTTCTGAAAAACCACATTTCAGGCTGTATCATAACCTGACTGTGATGGAATCAGTAAGGTCCAGCACTTTGTAGTTCGTCCTTCAATAGGCATTTGAGGTTCTGCAGAGACAGGCCAACCTGCAGACTATTGACCCAGGGGAACCAATGTTCTAGGCAGGAGAGGCAGGAACAAAATGGGGAACCTGGCTTGAGCAGTAAATTAAAAACTCAGTCTCAAGCCTCTGGATGGATGGGCCCACTACAATGAACCTCACAGAAATACCTTTGGGTGTGGCCTCATGGCCCATCAGGGAGGTGCCAGCTTTTGCAGTCCCCATGTTTACATTGCTGTACTAGGCTGAGGTAGCAAGAATCCGGACCCAGAGGCTGCCTCTATTATCCTCAAAATTGATAGATCTGCCTGTGCTTTGTGGAGAAACTACTCTGCCATCTAAAAGAAAACTTGAGGCAATGAGCTTGCAGCCATCTTTAGAAGCTCCAGCTGGGAGCTTANAAATCACTTTTAACCATGATAGAAAGCTGGTGTTAGCCTTGAATGCCTTGGGGTGACAACAAGAATTAACAAGTGACTGATCAGAACAGTTTCTCCCCCTACCCTGGAGCAAGCCATTAAAAAGTGAGGCTGCTCTGTATGCAGTAGAGACGGCCTGNAGGGGTGTGCACGTTGCCAGTGCTTGCGTGCTACAATGCATGAATGAGGTCAGAGGGGAACATTCATCAGATGGTTCTCTACTTCCACCATGGGCTCCAAGGATTGAACTCAAGTCATCAAGCGTACATGGCAAGTATATTTACCTGCTGATCCATCTCACCAGCCCAAGACAAACGAATGTGTATCTGTGTGGGCAAGTCCAATGGGTTTTTGATGATTGCCTTGGTCCAGATAAAAATCAACACTTGTAAACAACAGTTCCTTGTACGAAGGACAAAAGATCTCCATTACTGCTGTTCTACTGGTTATGAGTTAGGTGGTTATACAGAAGAACAAAAGTAGTCCCTTGACTATTGTTTGAGTGTATGACTTTATCTGTGTCCAGAGGCATTTGCTTTGGGGTCCTGTCTATCGGCATATCGATGTAATCACAAAATCACAAGGAATTGGAAGTCATGTTCCCAGCTCTAACTGTAACAACAACTTTAAAAATGTTTTGCCTTGGCTTGGGGAGAGAATTCAGGCGGTAAAGTGCTTGCCATGCAAGAGTAAGTACCTGAGTTAAACCTTCGAGAACCTATGGGGAAAAAATTACCTCCCTGAACCATGACAAAAACTGAGAAGAAACCAGATCCTGGTTAGCATGGGGCATTTTTGCATGTATATGCTCAAAGAATATGCCTGTGCCATAACTGAAAACATCTTCCCAGTTCATTCTACAGTTTCTGTTTGGGAATTAACTTGACTACCCAACTTCATAGTGACTATGAAATGTCCCATCAAGTCAAAAGCCCTGTCAATTGATTTTGAATGAAGAGTTCATCTGAAAATGGACCTTCTCATTGATCTCTGCTCAACACTTGGGAAGTTATTTCAGTTTCATGTGAATCAAAGAACACTAATCATATCTCCCAAATTAGACCAAAAGCACCCTTTCCGTCACATTCTTGCAGGGCCTTGTCTTGGGTGCCATGTGTTGGCTCCGCAGAATTATTGTACAGCACTGTTTTGTGCTTCTTGTAAGTTTTTTGAGTTGTCCAGTGTTTTCAACCAATTTGGCAGAGAGGGAAGACCCAGAAAAGCTTCCCTGCATGATGGAATAAGATCCATAATAGTAACAGGATGAGGCTGAGAGTTCTGATCATCCAGAGAGAAAAATGAAGGTTCTCTGTTGCCAGCCCCCACCATTCTTGGTTGTATACAGCCCTTGGTGTGTAATGTGTGTAATCACAGAGTAGAAGAGTGTAGTCTATTCTACTCTCGCCCCATTTTTAACCATTTTCCATGTATCCCCTTCTCAAAACATAAAGACCCTTACCTTTATTCCATGTTTCAAGAGCATGGAAAATAAACCTTGGATTTGGAATTATTTGGAAAATAAGTCCAAATAATCCCTTGTGTCTGGTTCTCTGCCTGGCTCTCTGCCCTGTACTTGACCTCACTGTGATTCTTTTCATGGGAACAATTGTCTTCTGCTGCCTTCGTTTCCATCCAGGTCACTAATATTTGCTGGATGTAGGCTTGACACTTCTCTTTCACGATAGCTCTGCAGCTCTCCACATTTTCACTGTTCTCTGTCCTCTCACACCCTTCCTGCTCTACTTTCTGGATTCCAGTCTCTTCTGGTTCTCTAGCTTTTCTACCTCTCCTTATACTTCTATTGATTTTTCATTTCCACAATTCAATGCTTGAGTATTACCATGANTTATAGGTCCATTTCAATCACCGTCTCAGGTGGCAGTGACTCATAAATGCAGTCATGTCCTAGTGACTTCTGAATCTATGTCCCATGACAAATGGCTTGCCTAAGTTTTGGAGCCTTTTGCTCATTTGTTTACTGATGACTAATATGTACTGGTCCCTCTTGTGCCTCCAACTAAAGGGGCTGCCAATCCCTATGTACCCCAGGACTGGAGTTCCTTCTCTATGTGCTTTCTGTCCCTGGATGACAGGCTACAACACCTTGCGCTCTAAGTGTCTCTTGGATGTGCTCCTTGTCTCTACCACCACTACCCTGGCTCAGCTTGTGTCTTCATTGTCTCTCTTGGGCTATTGTTGTTGTNCCCAGACTTCTCAACCTTCACCTCTGCATCTTTGATGAATTCAGGGGTATCTTTACAAAACTGCCCATCATTTCACCAGTCCGTTTGTATCTACATGACCACTCTGCATGCCGATCAGACCTTTCAGCAGTAAATCTCATTTTATAGGATAGTATTTAAGGCCCTCCAGTTTGAGCCTGATTCCACTTCTGTCATCTTCTCCCATCCCTGTCCCCATTTGACCCCATCTGACTTACTTCTCACATCTCTGGCCTTTGCATGTGTGGATCCTGATTCTTCCCACCTCATACCATTAACATTATCTACTCATCTTCCTATTAGAAGCTTCTTAAGTTGTGGATCATGTCATCACATAACTGACTGTGAGGGCGGGCTGTGAAAAGAAGGGGCAGCAATAGAACGATGAGTTCATGAGGATAAAAATGAACTCAACATCAACTACGGAATGAACCCAAGAGTTTCCTGAGAATGCTCACCCATGTTGCCTCACACAACTTCACTGCAGCCTTGGTTGTAAACAGACAACATGTATACTTCTCACTGTGAATGCCATCACCCCATCCAACACCAATCACACTGCTACACTTTGGCTCGGATTCTAGACCATGGCATGTTATGAGTGGCAGTGTTTTGACTGTACATACANTGTTTTCAGCTCTTATAAAAATATGATGCTTTAATTATGGAAAACAAAGACTTTGAATATTTTCCTGTTGTCATTCTTTGGGATATAGGTATCACATTAGAATATATTTTGATTTTTTTCATAAACAAGCACTCCATATCATCAATACACAAGTTTTCTATCATCTGTAATCCACGTTAAAGTTGTTCATATAATGAATAATTTTAAAGAATTATACTTATGGTTTCTTATCAATTAGATGTTTAGTGTACTGACTTTATATACCTGTAGGTTCCAAGTCAAGTCTGGAAAAAAATCGGATGAAAAGGACTTTCCAGGCAACAGTTTTAAGCCTTCATAAATCAGGGCTTGTCACAGAACCACCTGAAAGCCTTTCATTGGCTGCCTTCCATCCCTACACCCTGCTTGAAGCAAAAATGCCTGAAAGAGCAGTTCCTTCCTTCNTGCTCCCCAGAGTCTAAGACATGCTCCCACTTTTCTTCCCTTTCCCACTTCCCCTGTCTGATTAGTGCCTTCTCCAGGCTGCATATAAGCCCTGGGAATGGCTAGTATGGTCACTCAGATGTTAAATGGCAAAGAACAAACAAGACACTTGAGGAAGAAAGATAAAAAGAACAGAACTTGAAGTGAAGGGCAAATGAGACTCTTGACACTGACTATTAGGTTAGGGGCGAGCCAGAGGTATCTCCTGTCAGCTTAAAACATCAGGGACCGTATAGCTGAAGAGACACATAGGCTCAAAGAGTGCTCACTCCATAACATGGGGACCCGAGTTCAAGCTTCCAGAACCCAGATCAGAAAGCCAGATGTCTTAGCATGAACTTGGTATCCCAGTCCCAGGGAGAGAGAAACGGGTGGATCNCCAGAGTTCAGTGGCCAGCCAGAGTGGCCTTACTGAGGAACTTCAAGCCATTGAAAAATCCTGTCCCAATAATGAGGTGGATGACTCCTGAAGATCTACTGCTGCTGCTGTCCTCTAGCCACCACACACATGCTCGTGTGCAGCACACATGAGCACACTCTCCCCACGAGTGCCTNCATGCATGCATATACATGTATATGTATATATGCTCAAGAAATAATCATTTGTTAAATAATCAGGAATTGTGCCAACTGGTTTCTACGGCCTTTGTAGTTTAAAACCAGCAACTATGAGAATATTTGCACCACAGAAATTGGCAAGTATGATCCATAGAGATTTCCCTTTTATGGACACACAGAGGCTTCCTGGGAGTGAGGATTTAGTTCAGCGGTAAAGCACTTGCCTGGCAAGCTCAAGGCCAGGTGTTTAGTTGACCACCAGCACATGAAAGAGAGAGGGGGCAGGGTTTCAGCCAGGGGCGGGGAGCTTCCTAAAGACCACTGGTAACTGGGATTAAAATGAAGCCAGTTAGTCCTTTCTCTTCTTCCTCAAGCATACAGCATTGATGGATCTCACAGATGATTGCTCCTGGTGAGTGTGTATCTGTGTCTTCTCCCCATTAGTGACATCTCTACCTGAGCTNATATCATAATTGTCTCTACCCTTGCTCGTTGCTGGGGCTGCCCAGTAACACTAAACCAATGTTATTGCTTAAGTCTACCACTAGTTCAGCATTTGGGATCAAGTCCTAGTNGTCTGGAAATGAACAAGATGGTCTGTTTGATTGCTTGCAAATAACAACAAAGATTCCTTATATCAAAAGAGCATTTTTTGCATATGTGCTTCCACACACACACGATATGCCTGTGTGTGTGTATTTATGTGTGTGTGCGTGTGTGTGTGTGTGTGTGTGTGCACGTGAGTGCACACGCGTGCATGGGTACGTGCCTGTTGAGACAGGACATTGACAGTAAGTGCCATTCTTGGTTGTTCTTCCCTTTATTTACTGAGGCAGGGTCTCTCATAGAGACTGTAGCTCCCTGATTTGGGTAGCTCAGCTAGCCAGCTTGCCTAGAGAATCCCCCCTGCCTCCAAATTCTAAATGCTGGGATTGAAGGTGGCCTGCCCATGCCCTCCCAGATTATATGTGGGTTCTGAGGATCTGAACTCTGATCCTCACACTTGCATAGGAAAAGCTTTATCAACTGAACTATCTTCTTAGCTCCAAAGGGTATTTTTGAGACATTATCTGTTGTATATGAAAAAGTCTCTCAATTGTAGTCATAGCTAGCTAGCTAGCTACAGATTGAATCTGCCACTGTAGTACTTATCTTGAGGTGGCTGGCCAGGCTGGGTTATACTTTTACACCCTGTAGCCATGCACAAGGTCATTAACGCTGACGTCATGGCTTGTAGCCTCCTGGTGAAATGACTTAAATCTGTGGAAATAGGCACCAAGGGCCAGTTACCACAGCCTCCTCCATCTCCCTCTTTGCCCCGCCCCCAGCTTGTTTGTGGGAAATGCTCCTTCTGTCTGGCTCAGTGTCCTGCTAGCCACCAGGTGAGTTTGCAGCATCATAATTAACGGGGCCAGGTGAGGTACAGGAATGTCACGTTGTCCTCTGAGCCCCTACTCTCATTAAGAAAGTAAAATGTTGGTGAGCCTTGCAGGCAGCCCTCCTCCCTCCAGATTGTGGGAGATCTTCGGCTGTCAGCACAGCACTCTGGGCCAGGAAAGTTCAGAGAATTACTTCAATAATATGACAGCCTCTTCCATTTAAAATGGGATTCAGTGCTGCTTCCCTCAGAGCCTTCATTGAAATTCCACACATGATCCATTCCTCTAGTCATTTAGCAATGTCTCTCATGTTTGCCCTGATTTTTAAAAAAAAAGAAAGAAAGAAAGAAAGAAAGAAAAGAAAAGAGAGAAAGGAACCCAGCTTTGTATTTGTGATAACGCGGATCAGGGTAGTGTAATTGCAGTAAGGAGGCCCCCAGGCTGGCAGTAATAGGACGGCTCCTCCGATGTGTGCCGCCATCAGACAATGACCTGTGCGTGGTTGTTCTCAGGGGACAGTAAAGAGGCTTTTAAGAATTACTCACTGTGAAGGATGAAAGCTAATGAGGAAAGGAGCAAGTGAGGGGAGAAGCGACTCTTCAGGAAGTCTGGCTCCGTTTAGACCTTGTCTCTTATACACATCTAGATGTGTATAAGAGACAGGGCACCCCCTTCCTGAGGAATTAAAGCCACTAAATAATAAATATCAAGGGAAAAGAAGGGAAGCGATGTAGAGACTACCAATAAGTAAGGTGAAAGAGGGCATTTCTATCAAAGAAGAATCCGCTCTAATGGGCTTCCACAACAAAAAGAAAAAGGCAATCTCCTATATCTGCTTCCTTNTCTCAGAAGCCAGGCATGGGCTTTGAATCACGTGCACTAGCAGCCTGGCATGAAGCAAAATGTCGTAGGGAAACTCAAGCCTTGCTTTTTACTTGGACGGGCTTGCTAGACTGGGGATCAACCGTCTGGGACTTGTGTTGGAGTTGTACAGTGTCGTTAAAAGCAGTGAAATCAGATGCATCGGGGGAACCTCAGGGCTGCTGACCTCCTCATGCAGGATGTAGGTGGAGATGTCTTTCAGTGAAGTGCCCAAAGGCTGCTCTCTGAGGCATAAGGTGGTAGTCCACTTCAGGAGTCCACAGCGATGCCACAGTATAAAGCTACAGACCTGCACTCCTCCTCCACAGCCCCCTGGAACAACAAAGGCTGTGGTTACTGAAGCTGGCAAGGGCTTNATGTCCTAGAGATGTAGCCCCTGCAGTGAAATGAAACTAAATGAACACACAGTATCCACACACTAAGAACACATAACAACAGCGTATGCTCCAAAACACAGCTCTTCAAGTGGCCTGGGGTACAGAGACTTTTGTTGTTTTTTTTTTTTTTTTTCAGCCCTTCCTGTGATGTCCCAGACTGCTTTGCAGATGAATATAGTACGAATATATTATGAATATTGTATAGTATACTGTGATATACTATGAATACTGCCTCCATCTCCAACAGCCAAGTGCTCTTCCCAGAGTCAGTTGTTCAGGAGAGTTCTGACTGAGTTAATATCACATAGAATTGAGCTATCTGGGATAGTCTTAACTGTCAACTTGACACAATCTAAAATTGCCTAAGAAGAGGGCCTCAACGGAGGAATGCCTAGATTAGTTTGGCCTGTGGGGAGTCTGGGAGATATCATCTTGATTGTTAACTGAGGTAGGTAGACCCATCCTAAATATGGGCAGTATCCTTTCACGGGCTGTTATGAATGCAAAAGCTAGTTAAGCATAAGCAGCAGGCAGGCAGGCAGCATGGACGCATTCACTTCTCTCTGCTTTGACTGTGGGTGTTATGTGACTAGCTGCTGAGTTTCTGCCTCAGTTTCCCCTCAGTGGTGGAGAGAACTTGGCTCTATAAACTCCTTTTCTTGAGTTGCTTTTGGTCAGGGTAAGGGTGCAGCAGAGTGAAACTGAAGATCGCCCTGCCTACTCTTCCAAGATTTTCCGAGTGTAACCCATTTATTTGAACAGCCACCAACCTCAGTCTCCACCCCGAGGGTCCACCTGATGTCCCACCATCTGCATAACTATCCTTCAGGGCAGTTATTAAGGGGTAAGAGTTGGCTCTCATCAGGCAATCATGTTTCAGCTTTGATTTTCTTTCTTTCATACGAAGAAGATCTTGTTCAAAAACTGTAAGCCATATTTCTTCTCTTCCTCATCTAACCGTTTTAACTATNGAGAGAACAATTAATGTACCAAATGGCCATTGAATACCTGCCACATGAGAGANATTGTATTAGGTACAAGAGAGGGGGAAGCCTGTGTAATGAATAGCACTTCCATCGAGAGAGAGAAAGCAAGAGGCTACAGGGTCAGAAGCACAGCATAAATTCTGGTTGTTCTCCTAGGAGCTTTGAGTCCTTAATGATTCACTGTATCCTTTAAAGTCATCATTTTTCATAAAAGGCATTTCACGATAGCTACTACTTCTCNGGATTCTGCAACATCATGCAAGAGCACTTAATTCACTCTGGGTCTGAGCCAGGGTGATCAACAACACATAAGGCTGGCTCACCGTGGATAATTTCAAAGCAGGGGAAGACTTAGAAGAGTCCATCAGAGCCAAGAACCATCAGACAATGGTAACTTACAAAAGGAGGGGCCAGTTCTGGATCAGCAATCTGCCTTCATGTTACTAACCAGCTTTGCCATAATCAGGAACTGCCGGGTTCTTACCTTATACCTTAGATAAAAGAGCAGAGTTTGAATTCAGAAGCAAGCTATTCCAGAGACAATCCCTTAGGAACACAGGGATATATGTACCTTGGCTCCTCTGGATAACTGTGGGTATATGTGCATGAGTATGTGTTTGTGCAGGTATAGGTGTATGTTTGTGTACATGTAGAGGCCTAAGGTCAACATTGCCAGTAGTTTTCAATTGATCTCTTCTCTATTCATTGAGTCAGGGCCTCTCAGTTGAACCCAGAGCTCATTGACATGGCTAGTCTCAGTAGCCATCTTGCTCCAGGGATCTCCTCTCTCTACCTTCCCAATGCTGAAATTATAGGCAGAATACTGCCTACTCAGCATTTATGTAGGGTCTGGAGATCAGACCCTGGTCCTCAGACTTGCATGGAAAACACTCTGCTCACTGAGCTACCACTCCAGATAGGAAAACTCATTATATTACACAGACTGTTAACTAATAACAGAAAAGGACATCTACCACAGTAAGAGTGCTTCACTAATACCTTAGCATGTAAATTACACTGCTTCCTTAGATTAAGATAGCTAGAACTAACTTTCTGAGAAATCCATTCTCTTGCCACTCTCCTGGTTTTCAATTTCCATAGCCAACAGCAGCAGGCTTAACCTATATCCCCAAATGATGGCTACTGTGGTTCTCTCACTCATTCCCAAAGTGTTATCTGAAGCAGAGCCTTTAAGTGGAGTTAAAATAGCAGTACGTTCTGAGTTTTCATTGTATTGCATCAGGACTAACTTTTGGCATTGTTTGACTATTAACCAAGTCCCTCAAACCACCCACTCCATTCAGCCTTTCATGTACTTTAATCCTGATTTTCTCAGATTTACAAGGACCAGACATTGTACGTTCTGTCAAGTCTCCACTTAGTAGAGTTGGTTCTTTAGTGGCCAGGAGGCATCCATCCACCCTTAACCTTTTCACTTTCAGAAAAATAAATGGCACACGTGACTTGAAAATTGAATCAATCTTGACTGAGTATAAAATAATAAAAACAGCTAATGTCTTCATCATTTCCTGAGCAAGCCCATCAGGCAGCAGGGTGTTGCTTTTTTTCTATTTTGTGAGATGTATTATAGCTGACTAATCCTCAATAAATATGAGAGAGTGATCATTTCACAGCTACCAATTGACAAACCGGAACACATTTTTCATTTGAGCAGGCAAGATAAGCAGGCTGCCAGGGGCCCTGCCACCTCTGCCTCAGACAAAGGCTGTCCCAGGCAGAAGCTGCTGGTTCATTCTTGGGTCACCACTATGTTATTTTTAGTTCGCTGCATCTGCACGGGAGCTCAGCTCACATTTCCAGCAGCCTCCTGTCTTAGGGACCCCTCTGTAGCCCACCTTCCCTGGTATAATTTAAANAAATGGGTACCTCCAATTAAACCATTCCAGATGTAAATTTCTTGCCTGGAGAGCGAATTGAGAAACGAATGGGATTCATGAATATAAATTGAGCTTCCCTTACACTTCAGTTTCCATCCTGAAATTGAAGACTATTCGCCCCCTCCCCACATAAATCCTTATTTGCCTTAAGTGTGTTTACTGTGGGACCCTGGTGCAGAGCTGGTAGCATATTGCTCTGCATAACCAAATGCTAACTCTCACAAATCATCCTGGGATGAGGCCTCAGGAGGGAGAGGCTGTATGTCGCTGCACCCGCGCACCCGGGAAGGATGGATTGCTCCACAGCAGGCTGTGCCCTACGTGAAGATGAGGCAACTCAGCCCCCACATGCTTTGCCTGGCCTTGAATATTGCCTTTATTTTTCTATAAAGGAATTCCTTCTCTCTCTCTCTCTCTCTCTCTCTCTCTCTCTCTCTCTCTCTCTCTCTCTCTCTGCCATTGTCTCTCTGTCTCTGTCTCGCTGTCACTCTGTCTTTCTGTCTCTCTCTCAACAACTTTATACATCTATTCTTTCCCCTTCACCTCAGTTTTGGTTTAGAGATTACTGGTACATAAATTTCTTCTCAGCCACATCACTGTATTTTTTAACACAATGACTCCTTGGAAGGATGAGAGTATTCAATCAGCAAACATGCAAATGAGCCTCAGACATTAGGCCACCTTCTCCCTCATTCTCCTCACCTCTTCTCTGCCTCTCCTTTCCTCTTCATTTTTTTTTTTGATTCATCTAGAGCCTGTCTCTTATACACATCTAGATGTGTATAAGAGACAGGTTTAATACAGTTCCTCATGTTGTGGTGAGCCCGCAACCATAAAACTATTTTCATTGCTACTTCATAACTGTAATTTTGCTACTGTTATGAATCATAATGTAAATGTCTGTGTTTTCCAATGGTCTTAGGTGACCCTTGTGAAAGGGTTGTTCAACACCCAAAAGGGGTCATAACCCACAGGTTGAGAACCACTGATTTAGCAGCTACATGAAGTCAGTAAAAGATCCATTGAGATTTCAAATATTAAAAGATTGCCCAGTTTTAATAATAATAATAAAAAAGATTGCCCTCAGTTTTCAGGCAGAAATATGCCTCTGTTATAATACTCCCAGTGGCATGACCTTGACAGTGAGTTCACACTGCCTGCTCTCTGTTACAAAAGCAAANGGTAAGAGAGAATGCAGCTCATAATTGATTTTAACTCTCCCACAGCCATATCAAGTTATTTTCTTATGTGCACAACAATGCATGCTACAAAGAACTCAGGGGAAATAGTGAAATAGTCTCAGATTGTCTTTTCAGGATATACGTTTTTGTGTGTGTGTGAGTTCTCTCTCTCTCTCTCTCTCTCTCTCTCTCTGTGTGTGTGTGTGTGTGTGTGTGTGTGTGTGTGTGTGTGTGTGTAGAAAACAGAAAACAACTTTGGGTATCATTCTTCTGGTGTTGCCATCTTTCTTTTTAATTTAGGGTCCCTCACTGGCCTGGAAGTCGCCCCTCAGACTAGGCTGGATAGGCAGCAACACCCAGGATCTGCCTTTCTCTGCCTCCCTAGCACCGAGATTACAAGCATGTGTCATCACATCCAGATTCGTTTCTTTTAAACACTAGTTCTATGGGCTGAACTCAGGTCCTCATGCTCACAAGGCAAGCCCTCTGCTAAGTCACCCACATCCCCTGCCAACCTCACGATGGAAATGTCACNGCAGCTGGATATATGAGTTANAATGGAGGATGCTGACGCCAAAGACCAACAGAAACCATTTTAAAGAAAATGTTTTCAAGCANTCTGCATCCAAGACCTTTTGAGAAGTAGTGGTAACAGTGGCAAGGCCTTTGTGGTATTTCTTAACCAAAGTCAGGGGAGTTTGCCTTGAAGCTACCTACACACTATAGCTGTGAGCCCTTCAAGATGGGACTCTGAGGCTCACATGCGACTCTGAAGCTTACATGAGACTCCAGGGCTTACCTGGGACTCTGAGCACTTTAAGGAAAGTTTTGAGTACGCGTTATGGTGAAGATAGAGCAGAAAGGCAGCCATTGCCTTTAATTATATTGGTGATACACAGTGTCCTTACAAGAATTTAAAATAACCTAATAAATTAAAAACCTTTGTAATAATGAACAGGGTGTGCAGTGGGAATAAAAACTCAAAGGACACACGAGACAGGTTAAAGTTGACTTTAGAATAGACACTGATTCAGCCTCTAATTGTAGCCACTGGCCAGACCTCCAAACTCAGCCTGTTGCAAACTTGCTGTCTACTGCCTTCCATGCCAGCAACTTGCTCCAAATTGACTTGGAGAACACAACTCAGTGACTCTCTGTGACCATGTTTCTACAATATTTCTGATATAAATGAAGATGTATATTTATCCAGCCAAGTGTTCTCTTCTGTGAAGGGTTATCACTTTTCCCCCTCACTATAAAGCTACAGCATTTACAAGTACTCAATACGTGCTGTTTATTGACGATGTATACACATTTTGTGTTCTTGTTTCATCTTTAGACTCAGGTTGTACAACTTATCTTGTGTCTGTGGTAAGATTCTCCTCTCCTCAATTTCTCAGTGNCGTATATTATATGAGCTCTGGACACACCTTATTTCACAGCAGGGGCTGGAGCTGCTCTGTTTGTTTACTACCGTATCATCCTACCTAAGTTGTAACTTTCTTTGATGTTTATAAGAACAGTTATCAATATTTTTTTTTACAATGCACTTTAAATTACTTGTTTTGAGGACAAAAATAAATAAATCAAATCTGCTCTATCACTTAAGAAAAAGAAAGAAAAGGCCAACCAACAAATGAATAAAAATATATAAATTTAAAAATTACTGTATTCTATACTATCTAATACATGTTCATGACTATTTATTGGGCATTTTGCTGGAATGTTCTCTCAGGAGCTAACTGTTGAATAGAATAAAAACTCTTTTCTCTTGCTGACACATTTTCCCCAGTGGATGTTCAATTACTCAGCATAGGGAGTCGTTTTGTTCACAAGGTGTGGCCAAGAACAATCCATACTATGTGAATAAACTGTTCTGTGGTCCCTGCATACATAAAGCTAGTTCAGGAGAGTGGGAAAATAAGTGAAGCAGTCATTTAAACTAAAACATCTGTAATCATCTGAAATGATTGAGACCATTGAGGAAGCCAAACATGAAAGCTATAATTTATGATGTCAAGAGAGGCCTCTGTGGAATGAAGAATTAATCATAGTCACATATGCTCATTGGACGAGTCTGTGTGATAATAGAAATACCAGCTTTTTAAAAGTCCATTCTATGTAACAATAGAAACGTCAGCTTTTTTTTTAAGTATTCTCTGCAGCAGTGGAAATGTCAGAGGGTTTTCACTGGACCATTCTTTGTAACAACAGAAATATCAGAATATTTTTATTGGACTGTTTTATGTAGCAATGGGAATGTCAGTAGACCTTTTGAAACCATAATATTGTCCATACTTCAATATTTCTTTCAGAAAACTTTTCATTCTTAGGAAGCAAACACCTGGATAGCATATTCACAGCATGGAGACTGAGATGTCCGAGTCTCACTTTGAAACAAGTGCTNACACCCTAAGCAATGCCACAGTTTCTCTCTGTTACAGCTTCTTATAATCCATTCAGAAGGGTCTTTTTTTTCCCCCATTCCTTTACAGGTTACCAGCCAGTCTTGTCTGGTCAGCAGGGTTTCCAAGGCCTGATGGGAGTACAGCAGTCACCTCACAGCCAGGGTGTGTTGAGCAGTCAGCAAGGAGCCCCAGTGCAGGGCGTGATGGTCTCCTACCCAACCATGTCTTCTTATCAGGTTCGTGCCAGCAGCGGGGAAAGCCCCGGCCACAAACTCACACTTTTCCAAGTAAACACTATAGGAAGTTCCCTGTGTTAGGTGGTTAGTAAGGTCATGGATGCTTGACCCACCCACCCATTAGTTGACTTGGAATTGAGATATAAAAGGAGAAAATGGTGTGTAGGTGCCATTCCAAAGGTCTGGGCTTTCAAATGCTATGCTGAATTTGCTTCCATATAAGCTTTCTATTCATAGAAGAAAATTCTTTAATATTCTACACAGGAAGACCCTTTGGGCACTCTATTGAAATGATACTTGGTAGCAAACCAAGTATCATATTTTGTATTCACTCAAGTAAACTTCATTCTATCATAGTTTCAAGTTATCANGGATTTTTAAATGGCATCTCAGATACATTTAAAGCCCAATAACGCAGGCACAGTTCCATTCTCCAGATCAGAGCAACTTGAGTCTTTAACATATATGTATGCTTTCATAGTTTGTAACCTGAAGCCTTCTAGTAGAAGAAATGAGGAGTGAGTAAAATGGTTCGGTCATTCAATTTAGCTATACTGGCCCCTTCTAGCTTTAAAGAAACTGTACTCACCCCATATACCTAGACAAAACCCTCTCCTTACTAAAGAAGGCTCCAAGCTACTTCTCATTAAACCAGAAAGGGGCATAGTTTCCCACGCTGAGAGAAAGCTAGAGGGGCATCCACATGCTGTCCTGGGGCAAAGGAAGAAGACAGAGGGGAGGAGGAGGAGAAGAGAAGGAGACTCTCNGAGTCCATGAACCTAAACATCTGCTGGATCCTGCATCTGTCCCTGCCATACTTCCAGTGANTCTTTGGTTCCTTAATGATGAACTTACCCAAATGGTATCCATGCATGTGTAACCTATGGCTCACAGGCTGCCTGCATCCCAGGATACCTGTGAATGTAGCACAATGTCTCATAAGCCATGACACCATGCAACAACGTCAGACGTTGTACAGTCAGACAGGTCAAGTGACTTTCTCCAAGTGAAATAGCTGATAAATGATAGGTACAGGATTAGGGACCTGTTAAGTCCAACTCAAACACTCNAGTGATATTTATGACATCGTACCCTTCATTGAACACATCAAAGCAGCCTTTTCACATAGACTTTTGCTTGTGTNTTGCACAGGTGCCAATGACCCAAGGTTCTCAAGCAGTGCCCCAGCAGACATACCAACCGCCAATCATGCTGCCCAATCAGGCAGGCCAAGGGTCACTCCCAGCCACCGGAATGCCTGTGTACTGTAACGTCACGCCACCAAGCCCTCAGAACAACCTAAGGTTGATGGGTCCACACTGCCCTTCCAGCACNGTCCCTGTCATGTCTGCTAGCTGCAGGACAAACTGTGCAAGCATGAGCAATGCGAGTTGGCAGGTCAAGTTCTGAGAACTCAGGCTGCCTGCGGTCCACTTCATCAGACNTTAACTCATGGCCTTCACAGGAAGAGGAGACTAGGGCAACTGGCCAAGGACTTCCATATTCACTCATCACTCAAATGATTGCTGCTGGTGTTCTGTACAAACTAATCAAAGACTAATACACACATTAGCTGGTTAATGGTGCATATTTCTGTCATGTCTGCTAGGTACGCCTTTCTAGCTTAGCTAGTGACATGAGTTCATCAAGGTAAGATTTTCTCCTACCACTGAATACCACTGTGTAGATTACAATATCCCTGATTCGGATTAGTTTTGTACTTTGTGTTGAGTTTGTGATGCTAAAAGTATTTAAAAATATATAAACTAAATCACACTGTACCAAAGCTGTAATGGAAAAGAAAAGAGATAAGGAATGGAAGGAATAATTTATATACACTATAGAGTTTTCTTTTTTAAATGGATATATATGGTATTGTAGTGTTTAATCAAAATAAAAGCTTATTTGACCTTGTGGAGGAAGGTCATGTTTTTACCACCAGTTTGTTTCAGTCTCTCTTTCAACATGCTATTGACTTGTTTATTGAGTGTTTTTATTAGCAGATGTCAATTATANAGAATGAGCTTCATCATAACATTTCCATACTTGTATAGAATGCATTTGGGTCACATTTAACCTCAGTGATTCCTCACGTTCTCATACCCTCCCTCTGGATACCCTCCCTCTTCTGAATCAGCTCCACTGCTTCCACAGCACTTTTTGTTTGTTTGTTTGTTTTTAATGAATCAATGGGTTTCATCGGAGCTTCTTACAGAAGCAAGAGTTGAGGATTGTTCACGGGAGCTTGCGTGATTACCCACTTGGGGAAAAGCCATCTCTCATCAACCATTAACTGCCTATAAATCCTCAGAAGGGGTTAGAACTTCATAAGCCTCCCCCTCCCATGATAGGATGTTGACAGGCCCCATTTTGTGCAGGTAATCATAGTTTCTGTGACATCAACTGTGCCACACTTCCATGCTTGGAAGATAGTGTTCAGGACACTCCACCTCTTCCTCCAGCTCTTCCATTCTTCCATCCCTTCCTCTGTGGTGCTTTTGTTCCCTGTGCTTTGAGAGGAATGATACAGAAATTTCATTTATGACTGAACATTCAGTATCAGTTTGTGCTTTATTAGTGTCACTATTGTTCTTTCCGGGCATCATCTCATGAATGCTGAATAGAAACGTGCGTGGCTCCCGGCATGTTGAGCTGAATGATGTCTCTCAAAGAGATGTTATAAGCAAACACTTTACCAACAATAGCCCTTCATCTTGAGATTATTATAAGGGTCCTAAGTGTAAGATGACATTCATGTCATTGCTTTTAACTATAGGAATATTGGAGATACATAGATATACTGTACCTACTAGGAAATTCTAAATGTTTGTTAAAATGCCCACCCTACACCTAGTCTTATTCTGTCTTTACTGGAATTTAACCATGTACCTGGAAGATAAATTTGTTTGTAGTAATATAGAAGAGTTACTAGACCNTGTACTCCAAACTACCACTGGTAACTGAAAAAGAATGTACATAGCAATGATTTAATCACAAAGGCTAGAACATCTGCACATAGATAGAACACGGCTATCCAATCTCTTATGTGTAATTCCTTATGGGGTTCATGGTTAAAATTGAGTTAGGACAACATTTCAAAAATAATAACTGAACTCTGAACTCTGAGAATTGGCCCTTGGGAAAATGTTTATTTGAGGGAATAAAACCTCATAGCTTTCATCTTAATACCACTGCATAATAATTGCTTCATGGTTTATATTTCCTGCCAGAAAAATGAGTTATAGGAATGGTTATCAGGAAGATTCTCATTGGTTTTCATTTGATCACATTTTCTACATTGGATTTTGCATTTTCACGTTGTTTAGCTGTGGGTAGAGTTAAGCACTTAACAACCATACT
>LZPO01076031.1:44552-65998 GCA_001675575.1 Neotoma lepida | reverse complement strand
CTTTCCCTAGGTATTCCTTTCTGGTGATACTTCTTAGCATTGTCATCAATTTGATATCTCTGAGTAGGCTTCATTTCCAGAGACTCTAATTGTTTTCAGAAAGAGCATCGGTTTAATTCGCCTAGTCTGCCACCTCCAGAAACAAAGGTCACTAATTCCCAAACTACATATTTTCCTGTAATAAATGGTGACAGTTTGATTTATGGGACAAGAAGAGCATGGCATTGGCATTCATTGAGAGCCTTAACCCTGCTTCTTAACACGAAGATAGACAGGTATGCACAGAGAGAAAACTTTCCCTCTAAAATGAGACTGAAATTTAGCTATAATTATAATGCTATTAGGAAGTGAAACCCTTAAGAGGTGATCAGGCCATGAACCATTTGGTTTTCAGAATATCTTGTTAAAGCGAATCATCATCCCCATTCACCACATGAGTGGGGCTTTCCAAGATCATAGCATGCAAGGCATACCCACCTGAAACAGCCCGTGCCTGAGTTTCACACTCACTAGACTTCAGTCGTCTGGGTGACGAGTTCCTACAGAAGCTATGAGATGGACTGGCTGTCTGATTGACTGGGGAGTCATTAAACTAAAACTCATTATCGGGAGCTCTCTTATCTGCAGGCACCACTTTAGAGACAACAGAAAGAGCAAGGTCAGGGACCTCCAGGTTTGGAGGCTATTTGAGAGGAGAATTAAAAAGACAGGCACCAGGAGCAAGTTTAACACACTTCAAAGAGCCTTTTGAAAGAAGCTCATTGACTGGGTGGGTGAACAGAGGGTTCATGGTCATGAAGGTCAACAGTGCAAAATTCAGGAATATACACCTTCAGGAGAAGGAGGAGGGAAGCAATGAAGGTGTCCAGGTGGGCACCCAGATCGATGAAGCCACATGCACGTATGTATGGTCATAGTCATTTATTTATTTTCTGTGCAAGGCCAGATGTTAGGCCAGATGTTTTCACTCTTTTGTTGCAGCCTTTCATCTCAGGGTGTGTTGCCATGGGAACCTGAATTCAGGCAGACTTGTGAGATGAAAGCATTTTTCCATCCAGGGCATGAGATAAAGCCTTCAGAAGTTCTTCCTCTGTGAAGTGCCAAGCCACTATTCATTTATAGCCTCAAAATATCACAGAGAGCAGACATAACAGGTTATGTTGAGGTTGTTGCCATCAATAATAATCATGAGATGTGTGATGGCACCTACAGGCTTGGGACTCACTCTATGTGGCATCTATCACACCCCTTCTTCACAGCCTCATACTAACCCAAAGGCACATAGTTGAAAACATTCAGAGAATTCCAGTTATAATCTCTATCTTGTTCAACTTGAAAATATGTTTAATTAATATTTATCATGCTACCTGAGTAACATCAGATAAGCTGTAGAAATTACTCTGCTCCTTCATGCAAGAATGGGGTCNACACTTAGGCAGCCAGGTCTTCTCATTTTTAGCCCATGAGAACTGAAGCTCCCAGATGGGAAAGACAGACAGGAAGGAAGGAGAGAAAGAAGGGAGAGGGAGGGAAGGAGAGACAGACAGGCAGTTTGAAGCTGTATTAAAGATTCTACAAGGTCAAATGACTAAATTCAAGATAATGTTGAATTATAACATTGCAGAAAGATAAATTATCATGAGCTACTTTTAGAACCTTTGAAAGCTATTCATTGTCCACCCCTATGTCTGACCTAACATTCTTGTGGCTATCAAAACTTTAAAATTTGGTCTTAGTGACCATCAGCGGCTACCAGTACAAAAGCATGAAGCACCTGCAGCAGTTTCCTCCAGTTCTCTGTAACCCATCTACCTGGGACCCACACTAATGGGTTTGGTAAATACCTTGACCAACTATTTTCTTTGTTCTATAACTAATAAAATCTCATTTAATAACTTTCACAATGGAATATGGAATTGGGGAAACCAAAAATGGTGTCCCTAGGCCATGGTTACTCATAATTGATTCCAGAATAAACTATCTACCCTCTCTTGGTGGGAGAGGTGTGGTTTTATATTGATACCCACATGCAATTTTTGAGAATTTAAAGCACCCTCTCTTCTTCCTCTGGTGGGACGTGGTTGCAGTGAGGTGTAGTTTNGGGGAGAAGGCAGTGAAAACAGAATAGTAGGACTATGGGAGCTGTGAGATGTCATCTTCTCCTTATGCTCTTGCCCAGATGCCCCTGAAAACAGAACTGTGTGTGAAAGACACCCCTGCACACAATCACAGATAGATTCAAGAGTGGTGGATATGTTCTGTCTAGCATGTGGTTCTCAGAGTTACAAAGCCTCACTCTGGTGTCCATTTCTGGACCAGAAGATTGCATGTCTGTAATTTTCAGTTTAAGTGCGGAATTTTAAGCAATGGTCAACATAGAAGTCTTTGGGTGTCTCTTTTGGTCACAATTGCTTCTGCTATTACCAGCTAAATACCCCATATCTGAAATGTTTANAGCCATAACTATTTCCAATTTCAGCCTTTTGTATTTCTGAAATACTTGTTATAGACTTTTGTATATGAATATTCCTAATCCTCAAACTCAAGATCTTTAATGGTCTGCAGTTTGAGTATATTGCTAATCTCAGTTTTCAGGTTAGGATTGTTCAGCCTGTACTACTGTTAGAAACAGCTAGCATGTATTTGTAATAGTCCTCTGGGCCAGAGTGGGAAGCACATTAATGAATATACATACTTCAGGCAAAATATCACAATGGAACAAGAAACTGGTTTTCCTAGCTGGGAGCCAGGCTGAGTAAAAGACTTTGCTCATAGGTCATGTGTTTTCAGTGTTGCTGAGTGACAGATGAGACAATGCATGGGCAGCAGTTATAACAAGTCGAGGATCAGCCACACTTTCACCAAAATAACTCTTTGGAGTTCACAAATAAAAATCCATTAAAATCAGCAATTTTGTGTTTGAAGCCCCTACCTACAGGACCTCANGGAAGGTAGTCAAGCTCACTAATATTTCATTCCTTTATCTGTAAAACTTAGGCTCACTCCACNCCCCTTCCAGCTTGTTGTGAAGATTAAAGTAGGCTTGTGAATGACTTACCCATTGACTAGCAGCCAATGATCATTTGATAGAGGGTGGGTATGATATGAAATGTTCCCCATAGATTCATGTGTCTGAATCCTCCGTTCCAGCTGGTGGCGTTGTTTTGGAACACTGTAGAACCTGTAAGAGGTAGAGGAGGAAATGAGTCACTGGGGGCGGGTCCTTGAGGTTTTATATCCAGGACACACTTCCTATCTGCTAACACTGCTTTCTGGCTGCAGACACAGTGTGACCAGCTGCNTCATACTCCTACTTCCATACCGTCCCTGCCATGATGGACTGTGAGTCAAAGTAGACCTTGCCCTCTGTAGTTGATTCCTACCAGGGATTTAGTCACAATGAGAAAAATGTTAAGTAATATAGTGGCTGTCATTTTGAGATACTTATTCATTGATTCTGACCCTCTCTCTATTGGCGGTATTCACCCAGAGTGGNAGGTTGAAAATTTCTAGTTAACCCTCACATATCCTTTCTCGTCAATCTGCAAGTCAAAGCCAAATCATCCCTGGAAATCCACACCTCTTNTTTTCCATTGCCACTGTCTCTGCCATGGTCAGACTCTCTGCATCTGTTAGCTTGACCTTGCTCAGAGACACTCCCCCGGTCTGCCACCTATTCCCATACTAACTCAAAGACAATTCTTTCTAAGGAGCATTAGCCATCTTTACTGTCCTAAACTTCTACTGTCTTGCTTGCATCCTTCAAGCTGCTTCCCCATCAAAGAAATCACCCACTTTTAAAACTGGCACTCAAGGTGATTCACAGCCTGGTCTTGCTTATTCCTTTAGACCAAGCATTTCTCCTATTCCTGCACAAGCCTTAAGTCTAGAGGACTTTTNTCCAACTTTAGATTGGTAGACTTCAGAATGAAAAGAAATGGAAATGAAGAATGGGCTTTTTCAGGGTCATCTCTCTATCATCACCTGCAACACCCCACTTTGGTTGAGATTCACTTGCAGTAAGAAGTGATTTTCCCTGTGCCTTGCCCGTGTGTGCATGTGGAACATTTAGCACTTGAAGTTCTCACTCAGTCTCTCCCGATGTCTTAAGCACATTATCTTTTTTTAGGGACTACTCTTAGTAACAGCATATACTTATTTCCCCAATAGTTGTATTACTTGGAGTGTAAATGACAGGAGAAATAACATAGATGTGTCATCTTTTGCTCTTCCATCATAGAACCAGCAGATTCCATCAAAAAGACTGAGAAGAGGCATCGAGTTAGAACCAACAATTCTCGTTTCTTACAGCCTTCCGATTGCTATTGAGTGCATTGAGGGCTAGGGAAATAGAATAATAGAATAGAAATAGAAGAATAAGACTTCTCATCCTTACTGTAGAGTAGCTCTGGAAGCCATGGGTAGTATATTGGTACTAATGGACCATCCAGATCATCTTGCTGTCCTCAGCTTCATCACACTGCTGTGAGGGTTGATAATTCACATCTGAGCCCTGCTAAGTGGCACATCTGGTGGCCCTCAGATCCAGTAGGATGGCTCACCAGACTACATTACCTGAGACATTTCACAGCTGTGTTCAGATCCTTCACATGTAGACAGGAACTTTTTAAAAGAATATCTAGTCCCAATTTTCAGAAGATGGGAAGGTCAGGCAGGGTAAAGAGCTGTGTCTGAGCATTGCTGGTCTATCTTTAGCATCTCAGAGACATGGTCAATATTAAGAATATCTTTGGGCTGAGTTGCTGTCTTTCAAGATAGTGCATANACACTCATCTAACTATTCATCATCATCTTCAGCTTCCCTCAGGTTTGTGCTTCTTATTCTCATGATGGAATTTGGCCTTCATTTAGTTGTCTTCCAAAATCCATTTCATATCACTTCCCCTCACTGACCCCCACTTTACCACGTGGTTCTTTGGACTGACTTCTGTTTTATGGGTGGCCCAATAACTCTGGNGTGATAGTTTAATCTNCCACCACACTGCAAACTCCTCAGTAAAAGATTCTAATTCAATGTGACTCCAGAAGATTTGCTTAGGTGCAAAATAAATATTATCATTGCCACACATTTTGCCTCACAATCTCAGTTATAAAAAACATCATATTCCATTTTATCAAGTTACCTAAAGTAGGTCTAAGGTCCTTCATGACTCATCTTCTAAAAGAGCTTNATTTCATTTATAAGTTCTGGGCATTCACATTAAAAAAACAAACAGGCCCAGTGAGGTATTTAGAATCCCATCACTAGGGAGGTAGAGACAAGCAGACCCCTGGGGCTCATTAGCAGTATCCTAAGGAGTGATAGCTGAGGTTGGCCTATGACCTCACATGCACAGGAGTGCACATGCATATAAATAGCCTCATATACAAATGTACATACACCCAAAAGAAAGAATGAACAGGGGCCTTCTTTTTTATTAGGCAAGTGACAGAATCCTGCTGTTAACAATTTTATGTAGGAGAAGAGCTATGGTGAAGTTATATCTGTGTGAATCTTGATCACGGGGGACTTTAATCTCAGATTCCGAGGCCACAGCCACAGTTCTTCACTCTATTCTTTCTATCTACACTGAATAGTTGTCTTGTTACCTGTACTAGGTCCTGTGCTTTGAAGGAGCCCTGCAGTGGGGTGGTTGTCTCCTGTCCATGGAAAAACGATTGAATTTGTTCCTTTCCCCATCTTAGAGAACCCTTCAAATACATCCCCAGTCACAGTCTGGCCTGCCTTTGTACTCTGCGTCCATGGTACTTTTTATTTCTCTACCTCAAACAAAAGCCTTTGTGCTCTGCTGCACCTGGAGTCTGTGTCATTGATGGCTCTGGGTCCTGCAGTGTATGTCACCAGCTCCTCTAGTAAGGGTCTTTGGAAGGGCGCTTCTTCTGCCTATTTTCTACCTCAGTAATATGAAAGACACAGAAATAAATGCCTACATAGGCCATGGTCTGTTTATAAAGTGCAGACTCCATTTATGATCCAAAGGAAGAATATCAGAACTCATAAAAGATTTACCCATGTTATCCTCTTGTCCACAAGTTTGTTTTTTTGAGACACACACACATACACAAAAAAAATGCTGCTCATATCTCTTGCTCAAATGCCCTAAGGCTGATTCATAAGTACACACTTTTATGATGTGCAGCACAATTTAATATTGTATGCCCCCTCAATACTACACACACACACACCCACACACACACACACCCCAAAGCTAACATTATAGACTGTTTTAATGTTTGAAATTATAACTTATACTAAGTTCTCCCCACTCCCATCAAATAACTGAATACAAAAATAAAAGAATGATAGGCATTTGACAGCATCAGGAGAACAAGGGGTGACATTAATTCCTGAGCACATTTGTATTGAAGAGTTCAGAAGGCACATGTTGTGTAATATATTCAAATGAGCCACCTAATGCTGCNCTTCTGTGCAGTGTTCACATCTGAACATAAGACAACAGCAATGTGGTTGCCTTAGGTCTATTGTGTTACCCACTGTCCTTGTGAAGATAAATGGAATATTTCCTATAAGATCTTTTTTGTCATGTTGATAAAATCATGGTTAATTTTGGCTATATATGCCACAGTGAAATTTTGTGAGACAATGAATATATATATATATATATATATATATATTCTCATAGACATTCATCACAGTTTACCACAGTTTTAATTTTGAGACAGAGTCTCATTGTACAGCCCTTGCTATCCTGGGACTTGCTATATGAACCAGACTAGCCCTGAACTCACAGAGATCTTCCTGCCTCTGCCTCCTGAGTGCTGGGATTAAAAGTGTATGCCATCATACCTGCCTACCATTTTTACTACTTTGTCACTCTATTTTTCTCTCTACACACATACAGACATACATAAAATGCTATATATGTGTATGTGTATTTAAATGTTGTATATATGTATATATGTATATATATATATGTTAAATAAACTGATTAGAATGAGTTGACAGAGAATCTTCCATTTCCTCTGTTTTGTTGNATGTATGCTATGTAGACAATTCTTACATCATCTTGCCAAAGAGAACAATAAGGCTGTGAAGTGATGCTGAAGCCTCAACTGCCAGTGCACTCCATTGTATAATCTGAAAGAAAGAATCAGGAATGTGAGAATCCTTGCCTTTCAAGCAAAGTCAAGGTATTAAACNAGACTATATCATAGAAACAGTGAAATCAAAACACAGTGATTTCTCTTCACCAAGAAGATGGTACATGCCATCCTTTGTTTTCTTTACAAACTATAGTGAAACTATATTGTGCTTTTTCTTGTTACTATTATGAGCTGCCTGTTCTGTAAAAGGTGTGCACCCTAAGAAGCAATAACCTCAATAGAAACACATTGTGATCCTTCTTGATAAAGACATTTTGNTATTTGTAAGAAGAATAGGAAAGAAAAAAGTCATCTTAGAGGTGCATTTGATTTAGAACACAAGGATGCAACAGCTAAAACCACTCTGCCTCTTTATGGTTTTTACGTTTTAAGTTGACTTAAGTAACTTCTTTACAAAATCAGGTTTTNATTATAATCATGCCAAGGTATTATAAGAAGAAAAGGGCAAGAAGGAAGGGGAGGAGGAGCAGGAATAAGGGAGGAGGCAAGAAGAGAATTCAAATAATTAACATTGGGTTGAAGAGGCAGCTCAGTGAGGAAAGTGCTTGCCACACAGGCGTGATCTCCAGGAACCATGAAAAAAAAAAAAACCCAGATGCTTGGAATTACACTGGTTTAGTAAAATGACATTTGTAGGTCTCAGTCCTACAAAAAGAACTACAGACAACTAAGGAACGCTGACAGCAGGAAACAAAGTCATCCCCGGGGAAGAAGCCACCTATCGTCTATCCAGTATCAAATGGTCAGACCTGAAAACACGCGTATAAGTAACATTGTACAGACTGGCCAGATAGTATTTATGTATTTAGGGAGAAATATATATAACAATAGTTAATGAAAAGGAGGACATGAATTGGAAAGAGAACAAGGAGAGGTATATGGGAAGGTTTGGAGGGAGGAAAGGAAAGGGAGAAATGATGTAATTATNATCTCAAAAATAAAAGAAATACTTTTTTAAAAGCCAGGTGTTCATGCACGTGCCTGTGATCTCAATGCTAAGGAAAGTGGAGACAGAAAGAACCGTAGGAGACTTTCATGGGCAATGGATGATAATGTAAAGGGCAGAGACTGGGTAGACATGTAAAGCAATGGGGAAGGGCAGAGACTGGGTAGACATGTAAAGCAATGGGGAAGGGTAGAGACTGGGTAGACATGTAAAGCAATGGGGAGCAGATGGGAGTGTAAATTGGGGNTTAGGAGGATAAAAATGCTNNGAACTCTGGAAGACCCATAGCAAAGCTACTATTTTATAAGTTTTCCTAGAAATACAGATATTTCTATCATTTTCATGCCTGATAATGCTGCCACTGCCTAGAGTTCATTTTAGAATCATTAATATTATTCTGTACAAAACCATGGTTGTTTTGTCTTTGTTTGCTTTCCATATGGGAAAGAAAGTGTTAACATTGGAACCATTNATGGCAACAGATTTTATCATGTGCCTAAACAGTAGCCCATGGACAGTAAGTCCTATTTACAACCTGTGCAGATCTTCAGAGTGGGTACTGAGTATCGCTGCTGCTGCTGCTGCTGCATTTAGTGTCTTAGTGATGGCATTTATGGAATTCCCAGTACCTTGTATTATCAAAGGAGCCCCTGAAATCCCTCACTCTAGATGAAAGGCTACTGCCCTCCATGAGCATTGCTCAGATTTGACCAGCTCAGTTACAACATAAAGTGAGGTGAGTNAATGGTTACTGGGTATCATTTTGTTGTTGCAATAGCAGACACAGTGAGTCTTACATTTCTCAGTGAAATCTCCTTGTCTGATGTCTGTTTGGAGTGTTTTGTTAAAAGCAAACATGCTCATATGACACACAAAGTGTAATTTGCTGTTCACATCATGGCAAACAAATTAGCTTGTGCTACCCAGGGTTTATTAGTGACCTTTCATTGGATTTGGTGAAGGGCTTGCACTATACACTTTTTATTATNTAGTAACACAAGAATACATAGATAAAAATATAGTTAATTGGAGTTACCTCACAGGGAGTTAGTGTCCACCCAGAGCCATTGACTATCAAACAAAAGGCCTAGTGTCCNGCATGTTGTATCTCCTTTAGGTTTGTTGGCCAGGGGTGTCCAAGAGACCCCTCCAAACATTGCAGGTANTCGACACTGCATTTAGTTCCTTTCCAAACTTGATGTATAATGGAGAGTTAAAATGCCAGTGTAGTTAAATTTGGAAGCTGAGAAAGACATAGAAAGTGGTGACTGAGTCAGTGTATCTGATAGAGCTGAAAATACNGCATTGAGAGGGATGGGGGCTTTAAGAANCAAAAGTGATTCATGCCAGAGAACTCTAGAGCGCCTCAGAAATTGCCTACCACATTCCAGGGNTTATGCCTGACTTAGACAATGCCAGCTTTGAATTCCCACAAGCTCACACTCAGAGCTATAAAAGGTTTGCAACTGTTGTAAAGAAATAAAGGAAATGTGGAATGCAAGCTCAGAACCAAGTGTGGTTGTATTACATGTGCCTTGTAATGAAACATCTGANCAGGTGCCAGCAGGGCTGATTCCAGGAACATCAGTCAGCAGGACTCTCAGCCAAGACCCCAAGGTCCTTGACTCCCATGTGACAGGCAGACAAGAGTCTACCAGCTGTCAGACCGTCTGGAGCTTGAAGCTTCATCCCATGACTTGTCCATGACTGGCAGGTCTCTGAGAGATGCCTTGGGGTTAAGTTATTATGTGACATGATCACATCCCTTCTGTTGTGAGTGTTTACCAAGATGAGCTGGCTAATCTTCATGAAGGTGGCCCTACAAGATACAAAACAAGGAGCAACCACTTCCTGTCAGCTCAAGAGAGTGTAATAGTCAAGCATTAGGAAACATGGTGGCTCTGATAAGACCAAAATGTGACTGATTTTGATAAGGTCATATATATGTTTGCCTGTGAATTCATATCATTGAGCTATTTTATATGTTAGGGACCAAGTTAAATTCTGAACTTGGAAGAACAAATCAGACAAAACTTGACACTGTGACACTCCCACACTGTACAGGAAACAGATAAACTCACAAATTGAATAAAAAGAGACATACAAAAGGCACCTTAAACCACATAGGGACTTGAAAGACAGGCTTCAAGTTGTAACCTTTGCCTTGAGTTTTAAGTGGGATTAGGAATTTTCCCTAATGGTGGTTCCTGTGAGATAGGAGAGAGAAGGAACCTCTAGCGTTGAGAACGGTTAGGATTATCATGTGATTTTTTTTACCTTTGCTTTATGTATTGTATCATGTTTATTAAATCTCCTCTTCATGTATGGTGTTTATTGAGAAAAAGATGTTGAGTCATCCTTGCATGCACAGAATTAAATCATCTTGATCACAGTATAAGTTTTTAGGGTGATGCATTAAGGTTTCTTGCACTTACATTCAGAGCTTTCTCTTTTTGCCCTTTTTCTAGTTTTGGTGTCAGAGTCATACTGGCTTTGTAGATGAGTGTGGAAGCATCTGTTCTCTTTTCATTTCATAGAATTGTTTGAGGGATATNGGGGCTGTTTCTCATAAGATCTGGTAGAATTCAGCCGTGAATCCATCTGGTCCCAAGCTTGTCTTTAAAAAAAAAATGTCTTCAGTCATATTACTCTTTATCAATCTGCCTTTTGTATATTCTCTTCTTTGAACTTTGGTAGGGCACATGTATCTACAAATTCTTCCATTTCTTCCAGATATTCCAAATCATTGGAATTTTCAAGATCATCCTTAATAATTCTGTAGATTTTGGTGATATCTGTTATTATACCTGTTAGGGACTCAAGGAAGCTGGAATGTTGGTCAAGGTTGGGAAGAGCAGGCTGTGTCAGTGGCTGTTCAGGTTCTGTGAGAACATCTGGGGCGAGGGAAGTGCACGTGGCTTTGGGAGGAAGCTCAGGCAGTGCTGAAGCGGATTGCAGTTCAATTGAAACCCTCTGGGACAGATGGACTAGGGACAGAAGGTAAAGTTAGGAAATTTAGGGGAATTTTTTTTTGTCTTGGTTGTACATTTGAAACTTTTAGGCTTATGGTCCTGGCAGTTAGAGGAGAGGAGTCCCAAGACCAAGGAAAGTGGGGAGAGATCCCACCCTCAGAACTAGATGGGGAAATTTAGACTGCTGGTTGACAGGAGTGCTTATCTGGAGTCCATTTGATCTGTGACAGGTGAATTCAAGTTCACTTCTTGAAACTTATAAGAATTTTTTAAGTTTATAAAAAGANCTGTGTTAGATTAATAGCTTATCAGAACTCTACTGATTAATGTTAAAATTATGAACCTTTGAAGTTTTNGTATAACAGTAACATAGAGAGAGGGAAAGAAACTGGAAACAACTTTTCATAGATTGTAAATNACTTTCTCAGGCCCACAAATCACTTTCTCAAACCCTCACAACTTACTTAAGTTTTCATATCCTCAGACTTTAAAACATTTTCCTAAACCTTTGTAACTTNCGTCTACACACTTTTACAACTAAGCCTTTTTATCTCCAGACCTTCATAACTTGTATTTGGGGACTAGCTTTAGGATTATAATCTAATAGTTTAGCAAAGGAGAGGGAAGAGGGGCTGGGTAAGACCTGTCTGCAATGCTTGGGCCTGCCGGAGAGCCCTCCGTGGGTCTCTGTAGGAATCAGAGGTAGATGTCTATTTACAAGCTGGAATGGGTACAGAGCAGAGGGGATGGGAAATGGAAGTTGAGTCTCCTATNTTTGCCTGAGACTGGATCTGACTAGGCGTAACCAGTAGATAATCAGTTTTTAAAATGTTAGGTGACTGATAAATGTCTTCCCTGACAGTTTGAGGTCCACAGAGAAAATCAGTCAAGCAAATTAACTTACTTGTAGAAATCAAATTGCTGTAGTTACTGGAATTGTCATGGTTCAACCAAAATGGAAGTTGTACAAAATGGCATGGCCCTCNTCACACACCTGACTGCGCAGACTCTAGCCTCCACCAACGCAAATGCTAAGAATGTTGTCAGGTCGCATCTGAAACCCATAGCAAAGTGTCCCCACTTTTCTGTGATGGGCCTTCCTGATGCTTCCACCAACGCACTTGAAAAATATCTTGAAGGGTGATTTTCTTTGTTCTGTTACTGCAAAAATATCAAAAACCTCTCACCACATTGGAACATGAGGATGAGGCAGCCAGAATCTGAGTTCCAGGCTCTGGTCACTTCCATTAGGCTCCAGAATTAACTCTCTTCTTTCCTTTGAGGTAAGAGATGTGCTTTTAACATTGTCAGTAGGCATTCAGTGAGGGAAGTGTGAGAAGCTGGGATTGTGACCCAGCCTCCTGTCATCCCAGGAAATGTGACAGTGCATCCAGTCTCTTCTAGCTTCTCATCCACAGAAATTCCTCACGAGCTCCCCTGTCTGTTTTTGCCCTCCTCCAAAAGTAGCCATTAGCCACCACGTCCTATTGCCACTGACCTGTGTCAATCCACATGTAACACTCCCCACTTTGCAAGGATAATGAAGTTATGTTTCACGCTCCAGGCTCACCGCACCAAAAACAAACTGTAGCATGTCTTTCTTTGGAGCACCAGCTCCAAAATAATGACACGGAGACTCCTTATTAAGTATAAAAGCTTGACCTTGGCTTATGCTTATTCCCGACTAACTCTGAAAACTTAAATTAACCTGTTTATATTAATCTGTGTTTTGCCATATGGCTTGTTACCTTTCCTCAGTACAGTATGTCCCACTTCCTCCATGTTGGGCTGGCGAATCTCCACCTCTCAGATCCCCCTTCCTTGAGTTCCTACCTTTCCCTGGAAGTCCGGCCTATCCTTTCCTGCCTAGCTATTAGTCATTTAGCTCTTTATTTAACCAATCAGAAAGTGACTTAGGCAGGTGAGGAAGGACAGACAGACAGACACATCTTCATACAGTACGATCAAATATCCTACAACAAAACTGACTGGTGAATTCCTAATTATCACGATGAGTTTGACTTTTCTTTTCTTTTTTTTTTTTAGAGAGGGTCTCTGGTATCTTAGGTTGGCCTCAAGTTTCCTACAGAGCCAAGGATGGCCATGAACTCCTGATCATCATGTCCCTACCTCACAAGTGCTAGTATTACAAGTGTGCATCACCATGCACAGTTTACGCCTACTGAGAATTGAACCTGAGGCTTTGTGCTCATTTGCTAGGCAAGCACTCTACCAAGCTATATTCCCAGCCCATTCTTCACTTATGTGAGACATGTCTCAAGGCACTTAAGCTGGTTTCAAACTTCCTATGTAGCTGAGAATGACTTGAATCCCTGATCCTCCTGTGTCCACTCCTGAGTGCTAAGATTACCAGAATCATCCAGTGCACACATGTCGGGATCATTTAGTCCATCACCACCTCTAGGTGACATCTCCCTTTATTTCTCTACAGTGATTTGGTTGTTGGCTTACAACTTACTTGTGTTTCCCTGTACTGCTTATAGAAATGTATTCTCATTTAATCTGACCNTCTAAACACCTTTAAGGGGCCCCTTTGAGAGATTATTATTACTGGGACAACAGGAGTACCTGTCTTTTCCTTTTTAATTTTTTCNTCAATTCCTTATATTTTCTTATCCTTTCAAATTCTTGGAGGTTTCTCTTGCCACGTTCCTTCATCAATGGGTTGAAAAGTTTAAATATGCAGTGCAGTGCTTCAGCATTTCACTTTTGAAAATCTACAGCATATAACTTCAAAAATGTTCAAATCACCTTTCCTANACTCTTCTCAAAGAATGCAAGAACACTGGACACTTTGCCTCCACACTGCCTTCCATCTTTTATCTTGTGTTATTCTTAGCTAATATATGGGTTAGACATTAAAATCTATACTTTCTGTATTTTTTTACTCTTGTAAATTAGACATTAAAACATCCCTCTTGACTTCCAGGGCTTATTAACATTTATTTACCCATGATTCTTTTTGCTTCTTATTCTTTTGGCATCATGGAGTTGCTTAGAGATTCTTTCATTCTGAAGGCTTTTTAATGAAGATGTCTGCCAAGAAAACTCATTTTGTTTTCCTGACACATCTTTATCTTAGGCTCTTTAAACAACTTAAGACTTCTTTCAGCACTTCTGTGACATTCCTGACAGTTTTTAAGTTTCTATTTTTGCTACTGAAAAATTAGCTGTCTCCCTTCTTCCACCTTCAGACAATTGTACTGTTTTCGCCGCTGCTGATGCCTTCTTTTATTAAGTTTGTGCTGATCTGCAATCCAGTGTCTAGATGTGGGTTTCTTTGTCTTTATCCAGGTCTGGAGTTTCTGGGATTTCTTAGTATGAGTTTTTTCGGCTTAAATTCCTGTGGCTTATATTCTNTATATATCACTCTGGTAATTTCCAGAGTAAATGCATGTTTTGCTTTTTTGTTCTGCCTCAGATGGCGCTTAATCTCTCTCAGATTTTAACCACTGCAGTTGATACAACTTCTTAGAAATTTCTTCCTACTTCCTTCTGGTCCTTAGGGTTTTGGGGTTTTTTTAACCATTTCTCTGAGTTACGAAAACAGATATATTTTTACATTATGAAAATACCTTTTTTTAGTGTGTGTATATGTGTGTGGTATGTGTTTGTGTGGTGTGAGAGCACATGCATGTACACATTTGTGCTCATAAGTGTAGAGGCCGGAGGTCAATGTCTGGTGTCTCTTTTGATTGTTCTTCAACTTTTCTCGAAACAGCATTGAATTCAATCTCTCATTGAATCTGGAGCTCACTGGTTGGCTAGGCTGATCAGCCAGTGACCTTCGGCGATCTGTCTTTGGCACCCCTCACAACANCTAGCAGTCAGGCAACAGACATACCGTCTCCAAGCTCAGTTTTTGGCCTGGATGCTGGAGATCTGAACTCTGGTCCCCATGCTTGTGTGGGAAACTCTTTAGTGACTGAGCTATCTCCCAGGTCTTAATTTATGGAAGTCCTCCACACACCCATACCAAAATATCTGTCATATTCATTATATATTACTCCTTGTTAGGGAGTTTGTTTCTCTCTTCACATCTTAAAACACTACAAAAGTTTGTTTGAAAACAAACATAATTTATGTTCTCTAGATGACATTATAGTAGGTAAATAATTTGTCTATTGCTTGTTTCCTAAGTTGGCTGGTTTTAATCCTTGCTGACATCTGCTAGCTGCTTGTTTTTAATTGGGAACTCATTTTTTCCCATGCTCTTCTTTTGCTCTATTGTTTTGATTTTTGAGACAGGATCTCGTAATTCAACCAGGTTGCCCTGATTTTCATGATCCCAGTGCCTCAGTCACCCGAATGTTGGGATTATTACCCATTCTCCTGTAAAGTTTATCTTGGGGATGTTAAGAGGCCTATTTACTAGATTTAAAAAATGAAATAATGACACCACTACTTTCTAAAACCAATTTTAGAGTTTTTTAATGATAAAAGGATGTTGAATTTTGTGAAATAATTTTTCTGCATCTATTGATGCATTGTTCTATATGATGAACCATCATTGCATTCCATGAAAAGATAATTCAATCATAGTATCCAAACTTTTNAATGCACTGTTGGGTTCTCTTTGCTGCCATATAGTTGAGGATTTTGCATTTATGTTCATTGGGAATATTTTTTCCTGTGATGTTACTTTTCTTGCATTGTCTCTGTCTAGGTCTGCTGTCAGGATGAAATGGCATTCCTCAAATAAATCAACAATTGTTCCCACTTCTAAAACACTAATTGGAGAATTTAAATTTGTTTTAGTAGTTTTAGTTGAGAACATAGATTTTTTTTCCCTCTACTATTCATTATGGACAAAGCTCAGAGCATTTGTCTGGCCAAAATTTAATCCATTCCATCTTTTTTTTTTAAATGCAGCTTAAACTCACACAGTGACTCTCAGAAAATAAAACTGCTGACTAAATTTTGTAATAATGGAAGCTGTTTGGGTACATTTGAACCATAAAGCCATTGGTCCTGGACTCTGCTTTGATGCGAAGCTTTTGACTACTGAATTCATCTTGTTAATCATCATTACTCTGTGAAGAATTNCTCTGTACTTCNTTGATTCAGTCCTGGAAGATTATATATTCCTACCAACTCATCTAGATATCCTAGATCATCATATATATCATATATGTGTGTTTCCTGTGTTCCTTTTTGTGGGACATCAATTGCAATGCTCCTTTTACTTCTAGTTGTATTTACTTACATATTATCCTTTTTTTCTTGTCAAGCAAAAGGTTTGTTGATTTTTAAACCTTTTCCCAAAAAGCTTGAAGTTTTCATTAATTTTTCATTCTTCCTCTTCTTTGTTTTCCATTATTCTGCTTTAATCTTCATCATTAACTACCTTGTGAAACGTGGACTGCATTTTTTATTTTTCTGGTTCCCTGAGGTGAAAAGTTGTTCACTTGAGATCTTTCTTTGTATTCTTTGCAATAGCTTGTCATCTTTAGCNTTGTCTGTTTTTATTATATCACATAAGTTTTGATATGTTGTGTTTCTGTGGTGATATTTTATTTATGCTCTAATAAGTAAAGCTTCCATGGAGATCAGAGGAAAAAGCTAGCTACTCTATTAAACATAGAGATCAGGCAGTGGTAGCCACACCTTTAATTCTAGCATTTGGGAGGCAGAGATCATCTGGATCTCTGTAAGTTCAAGGNCACCTTGGGAACAGGGCCAGGCATAGTGGCACATGTCTTAATCTCAGTGCTAGTTAACCATAGAGGTCTGGAGGTCTGGACAGACAGACAGGAAGTGACAGAGCTGGGTGGAAAGAGGAAGTGATNTAGCTGGGCAGAGAGAGGAAGTAAGATGGCAGGGCACAGAAAGGTATATAGGTGTGAGTATACAGCAAGNAGCTCTCCTTGGAGGCTGAGGAGTCAGTAAGGTGAGGTTGGCTGTGATTTGTTCTATCCTTCTGATTTTTACCCCAATATCTGGCTCAGGGTTTTTTTATTAATAAGAGCATTTAGCAATTTGTCTTACATGTTTCTATCCCTGCCTTGAATTATTTTCTAGTTTTGTTTTGATTACTTCTCTGACCTACCTGTTCAAAAGTATAGTATATAATATCCACAGAGACATCAGTTTTTCCTTCTGTAATTAATTATTGTCAACCTCTTTGACGATGAAAATACATGATGACCTTAANGTCCTTAAGTTTGCTAAAAGACCTTGTGGTCATTTCATACATGCTGGAAAGTATTTTATATCCANGTAACAGTNTATAATCTGCTGTTTATGGAAGAGTGTAGGTATACAGACATATACAAACACACATGCACATGCACACACACACACTTCTGTCCTATAGTGTTCATTTATTATAGTTGTCATTTCTGCTATCTACTTACTGGTTTTTGTTTTGGTCTCAAGTTCCAGCAATTGTTGGGAGCTGAGGAATTATGTCGTCTGGTTGGATTGCTGTTGTCCCCTTCTGACCTATCATCACTTGCTTTACATAACTAATGTTTCCAATACTTACACTTGTTCTCTATTACTGAGAAGTAAACACTACATAATGACTTAGCTTTTCACTTGTTTTGTTTTGTTTTGGGGACTTGAGAAATCTACTGGTCCCACCTGGACCCTCTTGGATATAAAGAGTTGTTTTCTTATGACTGCTTTTAATATTTGCTNTCTTTGACATTTGACAATTTGANGATAACTGCTTTTGGTGTCATGAAGTACGGTGTACATTTNCTGCTCAGACTTAGATGTTTAAAGTCATTGTTATTTTAAAATGAGCTTTTTGTTACNTTCTATCATTTCCTCTAAAGACTCCCATAACACATACATACTGATGCTTTTAACGTGTCATGTATATTCCTTCCAATTTCCTCACTTTTACTGGTTTATTTTTTTATTTTGTTCATCGATTAAGAACCTGTTCTCAAGTTGGCTGAATTTTTCCTTCGTAAGCTTCATGCCAAAAACTTTTACTGAACTCTTTAGTTATTTTTTGCCTTATAGAATCTTTGTTTAGTTCTTTAAAAACTATTTTGTTTATGTTTGTAATTTTACCACTTTGTTTGTATATATTGTTTTTCTGGATTTTGGTCTGTCCTCTCTCTCTTTTTCATAAGTCATTACATATCTTTGAAATAGTTTTTCTTTAATACTTTGTCATGTAACTCACAGATCTTCATTTGTTTGGAGACATCCTGATTTTGAATGATTGAATGTGTATATTCTCTAATTATTTCTTTGTTTATTTTTTGTAACTTTGCTTTGGTATTTGTGTGGATTGAAATATTTCCTCTCTGACAGTTTTTGTTGTTGTTGTCTGTAGCACCTGCCNCTACCCTTGTTTGAAACCCAGAGAACACACTTGTGGAATTGGTCCTCTCCTTTTACCTTTCTGGTTCCAGGGATTGGACCCAGGTTTTGTTTTTTGTTGTTTTGTTTTGTTTTAAGATATATGAAAGATAAATGCTATAATCCATCAAAAGTTTAGATTTGCCTAACACANCATTTTTTGTTACTGGGGTCTGGTTTGGTTTTGTTTCTTTGTTTGCTCCTGTTTAACTGAGTCTTACTCTGTAACCCTGGCTGGCCAGGAACTTTTACGTACAATCCTTCTGGCTTTGCCTACCACTNCTGGGANTGTATGAATGCACCACTGTGCCTAGCNTTTCTACTCCTCTTTTAGGGCCATATTTGGTTCCCTTATGAGTTATTTCTTGGAAATTCAATTGTATTCAGAGAAGATCGCCAAGGAAAGTAACTATGACATTTTCTTCTAGAATTAGTAGCCTGCAGATATTTTCTAATATGCTAATGTGTGTACCATTAGTATTCATGCCTCATCAATCTACCAGCTCCCCTTCCAAATTGCTATTTTCTATTCNGATTTAGCACATCAAAGGAACATTTGTTTTCTTTCTTAAAATATCTTTATGCTAGGCACTTCCTGATGTCTATAAATAGCCTTATCATTACATCATCACCTATTGGTAAGACTGCTCCTAGAGAGTAAGAGTTANTCTCCTCCAACACGTGCACATGCTTTGTACATTAAAGGCAGAGTATGTACACATGAGACAACATAGATCTACCTACGCTATTGTCTTAGTATGAACTCAATTTGCCAATTACAATGTCCACTTCTTCTACCTCGTACCATGTCAGGGCTCCTAAAACAACCTCCCTACTGACTCTCATGTCCCTGGAGACTGGATTGGCAGTTAAGGTCATAGAATGACTGATATCTTCAACATCACTGAAAAAAGGATATTTGTTGGTTTGTTTTNTTTTGTTTGTGCTTCAGGATTTAGCTTTTGTATTGTTCAAAGATCTACTATTTTATGCCTTTGTTATATCTGTATTACTGCAATATAATGCCTACCTGCCGAAATGTCAGGTAGAGAAATGTCTTACTCAGTAAGAAAACAAAACACATTTTAAAAAAGAATCAAAAGTTAAAATCTCATGAGTCATCAGTGGGATATAATGGAATCAAAGCTATTGACAACTTNACAGGAGAGAAGCAAAGGAATAGGGTGGCATTTTAATGATTGAAACCAATGTTTGCACAATAGAAGACCAAGTACAATAATTGTCACTGAATTATACATTTCTGAATAACCAAAATGCACTTTTATTTTATATGTCATAAAATAAGCCATTTAAAAAAACAGATTCTCATGAATTTCTTGTTCTGATCATTTCCAACTGGACGCCTTCCCCATTGTTTGGTAACCCTGTCCTGAAGAAGGCATGGTGGCATCTTCCCAGGTGCCGCCTAATGGTGCTCTCTTTGAAGCATGGCCTTGAACTCTGTGATGTGCATTATGTGTATGTAATGCTTTCAGGGATTTTCCATTTGAAGAGCCTAGAAACTACAGCACAAAGACTACCGTGGTCTAAATTCAGACAGCAATTCTCAGCCTATAAAAGAATTATTATCTGCAAATGTATGTTTTCAAGTTTCAATTTTAGTGATTGTTAAACAAAGCAAGTAGAATGGCCTTTGTGGAAAGGACAAAATACAGACGAAATCTTTAGGGTGTGCTTTACCCACAAGTAGAACGTAGAGCTTCCGAATCTGTGGCTGGAATGTTAGTTTTACTTAAAGAAATAATCTGGGTTTTTGTTTTGTTTTGTTTTGTTTTTTAATTCATTTTTTGAGACACGGTTGAGTAGTCCTAGCTAGCCTGGGTTCTCTTTGTAGNTGAGGACAGTCTTGAACTTCTGGCGTTTTCTCTGCCTTCACCTCCCAAGTTCTGGGAATGATTACAGACTTGGTGGTGCTTGGTGCTGGCAATCAAACCCAAGGCTTCCTGCATGCTCAGCAAGCACTCTTCCATCTGAGCTACAACCCCAGCCCTGAGAAGTGTTCCTTTTACTCCTTTNTTCAGCACTTACTGTTCACCATCGATGTCCCAGTCACTGCTCCTCTGAAAATACCAACACGTCCTCTACAGAACTCGGAAATGGAGGGAAAAGAGAACTTATCAACACCTTCATTTTCTTCCTTGAAATGCACCACTTGAGTCTNTGCTATGTCATTGAAACATCAGGAAATTCAAACATCAGTCACGCAGGTTCCGTCCCTTCCCTGCCATTCTCTCCTTTCTATTATAGTTTAGCTAAATGGCTCATGTCCTCTCCCTTCCTGGACTCAGCACTGCTGGCACTTGGAAAAGCCAGTGTATCTGCCTCTGTTCATGACCTATGGGAAGAGAAAGCCAGTCCAGCCTGGGTAGCAGAACTGAATTTTAGTCCCTAGCAACTGCCGCGTCTCTGCCTCCCTGACATCATCCATATTTATTTCCTAATGGCCTCCATCAATGCATATGTGAGAGATGCTTAAATCCCCTCCAGTACTGGTTCTAGATGCTGAGGAAGGCATGACACTGTGCTCAGACAGAGCCCATCATGGTGAGTTTTGACTGAGCTGTTGATAATGTCCCTTGGAGCCTCTGCTTCGCATGGGTTGATGGCTTATTGTAAGCACTAGAGAAAAGAAAGAAATCACACTGGAAACACAAGCTGTGTCTTCACTCAGTTTCTCCTTAAATGCTATACTTCCCCTTTATGTCCAACCGATGATTGATGGTTTGGTATCAAGAAATGAGGCAAATTAAATCCGGTCAACTACCTGACATGCTCATACCTCTAAGACTGCTCAGAAACATGTGGTCTGAAACAGCCCTTTCAATTAATTTAGTGGCCTCACTTGATCCTAATTCTACAAAAAACCCATCAAGCTGTCAGAGGCCCTTGAATGAAGAGAAAGCAAAGCAATGGGATTAAAATTAAGCAATTATATTTGCTGAGCAGCAGACTTTATTTCATAAAAAGCAACCAGTTTCATATTGGATAGGGTAAAATTGGTGTTGATGCAAGTCTATATG
>LZPO01076031.1:0-13533 GCA_001675575.1 Neotoma lepida | reverse complement strand
GGGGGTGCCTTGCCTCTTCTTTCATGGGCTCCAAGCAGCCATTTCCTCCTCTGCGATGGACAATTTGATTAAGGTGAACTGTCTATACTAAGAAGTAAGCCTGACATGTTATTGGAGCACAGGATTTGGCTGTGGCCATCAGAGAGAAGATTGATGGTGTCCTGGGAGTGCGTGCTCTGCTAAGATAACCAGAGTGAGATCTTNCTGATAGGGGCTCCTTTGTTAGCCTCNACCAAAATCAACTAAGCACCTGCAGGGAAAAAATTAGTTGGCAAACCACTTGCTTATCAAGTCTTTCTCTATTTTAGGGCTGTCACCCTTTGTGGGACGACAGTGGGGGAAACAGGCCACTTCCCCATCACAGGACTGTGGGCACAAGCTGTCCTTTCNGCTGGCCCGATTGCTTTGTGCTGGTAAAGGGCCCTCTCCAACACTCCCCTTGAGGAAATAGAAGATGAGGTCAAGGACAACAGTCAGCAGCTTTCTACACTTTGCTCTTGTACAGGGCTCCGTGTTTTCTGTACAACTCTGCAGATGTTCACAGCCACACAAAGTAAGTCCTGTTGCTGGATTCATCGTCCCGTGGTCATTAATTGGCTTTCCTCTGTACAAGACAATGCTATTTTAGTTACTGGTCCTATGGTAATGAAAACGCAAAATTCTGTCCAGGTAGGGATTATATTTCGGTGAGGAATAAAGTTTTAAAAAATGAAAATGTAAGCCGGGCGGTGGTGGCGCACGCCTTTAATCCCAGCACTCGGGAGGCAGAGGTAGGNGGATCTCTGTGAGTTCGAGGCCAGCCTGGGCTACCGAGTGAGTTCCAGGAAAGGTGCAAAGCTACACAGAGAAACCCTGTCTCGAAAAAACCAAAAAAAAAAAAAAAATGAAAAATGAAAATGTAAACTATCTAATATGATGTGAAGTAATGCTGAGCATAGCTGGAGAAATGTAAAAGAATCGTCTAAGGAAAACGGGCAATAACTGCTTCCAATTNACAAGAGATAGTCAGAGCAAAAGCCTCCAAGCATGTGCTGGGCAGAGCTTTAACTGCAGCCAGTAAGCAAGGCATGGCGGACAAGGANAAAAACAAACCAGAGAAGGGCCTCGGAGAGTAGGGGGAGCCTCTTGGCTTCTCTGAAGATTGGNAAGAAAGAGAAAGTGGGCTGTATTTCATATCTGTTTTGCAAAATTCACTTGATTCTATCATTGTTTCCCACTGAAAGTGTGTCCTCCTTACAACCACGAAGTATCTTTGTTTTTATATCTCTGATGCTTGGCACCAGACCGCACCAGGTGATTATTTTTAAAAATTAAGAAATGACTGCATAATAAATGAATGAGCTTGCAAGTGCCCAAATGAATGAAAAGTTATCTGAATGAATTTGGAGTTGTTCAGCTTTGGGTCAATGGTACACAAAGTCATTAAAAAAAATGGACTTTCTTCCCATTCTCATTCAGTCAAAAAGACAGTTTTTATGTGAACTCTTTCCATTGTTTTTCTAATAGAAAGTATGAGGGAGGTGAATGTCAAGAACATTCTGTGCACAAAAAATGTAATCGCTGCATAATACGCCTGTCAATCAGGTGCTAAAATAAAATGCTACCAAGCCCTTATGACTGAGATTTTGTGGGAGTCAGTATTATAAAGCAGTTTTTAACTCTACTCAGGAAATTATTACCTACAGGAAACTTTCAGAGTTGCTATGACTTGTTACCACACTCAATGAGTCAAGGAGCCAATTCAACATGGCAACTGTCTGTTCCCTGGTTTGCAGAGCTACAGCATGGGCCAACTCACATGTGAGTGAGGCTCTATGTAAATTGAATGGAGAAATATTTCAGAGTGAGATTTTTCTTTAAATATTGTCATTTACATAGAGCAATTGTCTAAATTTAAAATGCACTNTTAACGGTGTGAAAATAGAATGCGCCTAAGTATTCATGGGAATAAAAACTGATCTTCAATAAGGTTTAATAATGGATTTGTTCCTTGTATGCTCTGAGTAGGTTCTTTTCATTCTGAAATAGGGTCTCACAATATATAGCCCTTTAGAGAACTCATGTGGTCCAAGTTGGCCTGGAAACATCCTCCTACCTCAGCCTACTGAGGACTGGATTACAGGCTTGAGNCATCACTNCAGGCTCTCCTCAAAGCGTTTAGACACTCTAACCAAGGCATCTCCAACTAGGGAATGATTATGTTTTCAATCCTGTCATATTTAATTATTTTTTATTTTCAACATCTAAAAATTTGAACCCAGTACTTCTCATTTATTTTAATGTGACAAATAAACTATCAAAACATTCAATCTAGCTGCATGATGATTTTGTGATACAATAATTTTATATTAAAAAGAATTCAATGCAATGAGAATTTTATGGGTTTTTGCACAGGTAGTATATAGTGGTGACAANTGGAGGCTTTTGCTCTGANTGTCTCTTGTAAACTAGAAGCAGTTATTTCCCGTTTTCCTTAGGCTCAATTAATAATATTNTCTTTAAAAATTTTATATGTGGACAGAAACTATTTTCTCTTAACAGTGGTTTTAAATATGTGTGTGTATGTGAATGTGTGTCAGCACATGTGTGTGCAGATGCACATATATATTAATTGATCTCCACCTTATGCATTGAGACAGATTTNTCATTTGAACACATTATAGGCAAGCCNCCACTTCACTTGACTTTCATATGGGTGCTTGGAATCTGAGTTCTGGTCTCCGTGCTTGAATGGCAAGTGCTTTACTCATTGACCACCTCCCCAGCCCTTTGTTTATATTTTTATATTTAGTGCATATGTGTGTGTGTGTACATGTGAGCTGTGGCATGCATGTGGATATCAAAAAATAACTTACCAGAGTCAGTTCTCTACTTCTATTGTATGGGAGCCAGGAATGGAATTCAGNGTGTCAAGATNAGTGGTAAACTTCTTTACCCCTGAGTGGTGTATATTTATAATACATATAAATGTATACATATATATATATAGAGAGAGAGAGAGAGAGAGTAAGGTACAGTTTATCTATATATATCTATTGTAAGGTAGCTTATGTATAGTATCTGTACTATATATATATTGTTATAAGGTACAGTTTATATATATATACTATATTACTATATATCTATTATAAGGTACTGCATATATATATATATATATATAGTAAGGTACAATTTATACATCTACTGTAAGGTAAAGTTTCAACTTGGATCTTTTGCATATGGTGAGCCTCTTATCTCAGCAACATTCGTTTGTTATTATTACATTGATATAGATATTTATAATGGCTAAATTTGGTTGTAAACTGACACACTTGGGAAGAGGGACCTCCNCTGAGGAATTGCCTCCATCAGATTGCCCTGTGGCAATTGTCAGTGGGACAATTTTTGATTGTTAATTGATTGAGAAGAGTGTACAGCCCATGTGGGAGATGCCATCCCTGGGCAGATGGTCCTGTTTTGTACAAGAAGACAGGCTGAGCAGAAACAGGGATCAAGTAAGTAAGCAGCATCCCACATGGTTCCTGCTTCAAGTTCCTGCCCTGAGTTCTCTCGATGACACCCTCCAGCCTGTAAGATGAAATAAACTATTTCCTCCCCAAGTCCCTTCTGGTAATAGTGTATTTCACAGCAAACAGACAGCAAATGAGAGTAATAATGGATTATCTTATAATTTATGGTTTTGCCTCAATATTTAAAACTGACCATACTTTCTCCTGATTTTTGTCAGTAATGTCATGTAGTACAGCCACATGTTCATATCTTCTGTCTCTGATTACAAGGGCTTAAGTAAATTTAGGTATATGGCAGACTTATGAAGTAGAAGAAATTGTCTGAACCTAGTGTTTAATTGGCTGATATATTGTTGGTAGCCTTCTAAACATCTTCTATAATGACTTGGATGCATTTTTATTTATTCATAGGTAAGCAATATAATTTCCATTTCCCAGTAAAATATACTTGATAATTCTATCATAATTTTGAATATAAATATTCAAGTGGTAGGATTTTTCTTCCATTTTTAATTTGATGTTTCATTTCCTAGCATCACAATTTGATGAATATTTTGTTTGCTGTTATCAATGTAGAGAATTTATGGTTGAGTTTATTTTCCCCATTAATTAGATTTTTACAGCATTTTCATGATAATTAAAAATGAAAGAAATAGATTCTCTTGTATTATAAAAGCTAATAAAAACAGTTTAAGAACATGTTATACATTTTGAATTATTATTTATTTTAGTGTGTGTGTGGGGGGTGTCCATGGGTGTGTGCATGCCACTGTACACATGTAGAAGTCAATAGACAACTTAGAACTCACTCTCTGCTTCCATCATGTGGGTCCTGGCAACTGAACTCAGGTCATCAGGCATGGTACCTCTATGAAGGATATTGAGTTGTGATTTTCTTATCATGCCCTTAATTTTATTCTTTAGGCCACAGCAGTCTCAGGATGACAGTGATTATTGTTTCCTTTTCTGTTTTATGNAAGAAATTTTGTATGACTGTTATTATTTATTTCTTGTGTGTTTTATAACTATTAATTTTTTCAAAATGTTATTTTTAAACATAACTTTGTAAAAAGATTTATTTATTTATTACTTTATGTGGCTATGTGCCTGAGTGTATGTGTGTGCACCATATNTGTGCAGTGCTCAAAAAGAAGGCCAGAAGAAGGTGTTGGGTTCCCTGGAGATAGNGCAGGAAGCACNGCTTACAGAAAGCATTGGAGAAAGCAGAATTGTCAATCATGTGAGCCTATTTCTTTCGATGGAAGGAAGTGAATGATGCCTGGTCTTCTGCTATTCTATTAGGAGACAACCTCGACCTGAATTTCCCCAATATCCTGAGAATTGTTTAGGCCCTAATTCTGGGCTTTGTTCAGTAAATAGAATTCATCCCTAAGGAAAAGGTCCCACGTACTTCGAATCCTCCACCAATAGAATCTATCCTATGCTTCTCACGGATCTTTTCCTCTAGGTCCTAGTGCTGAGCTCCGTTTATCAACCAATAGAATTCATGCTTACTGTAAAGGTCACAGGTGCTTTGCTACCTTGCTAGGGAGATTCTATGTAGCTATGCCTAAAGCTTTGTTGTGATAATTGTCACGTGGNAACCCCTTCCCAAAGTTTTACTATGCTTAAATGTGTAAGAAGAATAAACCACGAGGTCAGTTTCTGGAAATTTTTGACCCAGTGTCTGCAAAGACGGTATTGATTTGAGTTTCACTCTCCACCGTGCAGATTGCCTCACAGATTCCTCTGTGTGTGGAGGGGGCGGGATTCCCAACAAAATAGAATTGCTGATGATTGTGAGCCACTCTGGGTGGGTTCTGGGAACCAAACCCNGGTCTTCTGCAAGAGCAGTGAGCTATCTTAATTGCTGAACCATCTCTCCAGCCCCAATAACTTAGATTTTTCTTCTCACTTTATANGAATTCTTTGAATATTTCTTACGTGTTGATCATATTTGCCCTCTCTCCCAACTGTTCTTAGTTCCATCCCCCTTTCCAAACCACCCAACTGTGTTCTCTCTCTTTTTCTTTTCCCTCAACAAGTCCAATTTGTTCTGGCCACATACTGTTAGATGTTTNCTCAAACCAGACAAAATCCCAGCATGGAGAGGGGAGGTGTGCAGGAAGTCCTCCCACTCCTAAGNAAGGAGCTATTGGGGCTGGTAACTTCTAGGACAGGGAGAGTCAGTTTACTTTGAGGGTGCAGCTCCTGGTGGGTGGGCAACCATCTAACATCTTAGTTTTTAAGAGCCACAGGACTACTCATTTTGTTTCATCTTGAATAAGAACTCATAGCTCATATATTTCAAGGAATTGGCATGTGTCATTTGAGTNCTCATAAACACAGAATGTCAGCTTCCCTTGGTATCTTTTAAAATGTCTTTGTAATCAATAGGTAGCTCTTCCCTTTNGTTCCTCATGCTGGGAATTTATTTCTTACAAAGTTGCCCTTAGTCTGGCTAGAGATTTATAAGTTTTTTTCAAAAAAATTTTAAACATATTGATTGTACACAGTGACGGGTTTCACAAGGACGTTTCCATCGGAGCACGACTTCTATTTATTCTCCACACTCTATCCTCCCCACTTTGCTGCTCCTTTTCCTTCCCCAGATACGTCATTTCTATTTTCATGGGGTGTGTGTGTGTGTGTGTGTGTGTGTGTATGGGGGGGTGTTATAGATTTATATAAAATCTAAGATCCATAAATGAGAAAAGACATGATACTTGTCTTTATATGTCTGGGTTATTTCATGGGTAGTGAGCTAGAAAGCAGTTATTAAGGGGTCAACTTGTGATGGGTAATCTTATTTCTTAATTTGACACACCTGGGAAGAGGGACTCTCAACTGAGGAATCATGTGCATCAAATTGGCCTGTGGGTATGTCTGTGGAGAATTTTCTTGAATATTAATTGATGTAGGAAGGCCTAGCCCACTGTGGGTAGCACAGCCCACTGTGGGTAGCACAGCCCACTGTGGGTAGCATAGCCCACTGTGGGTAGCACTATTCCTAGATTGATGGGCCTAGACTGTATAAGAAAGGTAGCTGAGCAAGGCAGGAAGAGTGAGCCAGGAAGCCGAGTTCCTTTGTTGATTTCTTCCTCAACTTTTTGCCTTGGCTTCCCTTGGTAATGGGCCATAACCTGGAAAATACAATAAAGCCTCTATTCTCAAGATGGTGTAGGTCAGTGTTTTATCACAGCCATGGAAACCAAATTAGGACACCTAGTTTTTATGGTGCATAGCATGCAAGCAAGCATTCTGCCAACTGAGCCATATCTTCATTTCCATTCTTTATGGATGAACAAAAGCAGTGTGTGTGTGTGTGTGTGTGTGTGTGTGTGTGTGTGTGTGCATTCTCTTCATTCATCAGCTGATGAACAGCTAGGCATTTAGGCCATTAGTCCGTCTGTGGAAGGACTATTTTGAATGTGCTGCAGTAAACATGGATATGAGCATAGCTCTGTGGAATACTGATTTCGACTTCTTCCAATATATACCCAGAAGTGGTGTAGCTAGGGCATATGGCAGTTTTATTTGATATTTTTATGGAACCTCGTTACTCACTCTTTTCCATAAACAAGGAGCATCAAAATCCACTCTTTCTCATCAGTGTGAGCATCAGGTCGTATATTTAAGGACCATTTAAATTACTTCTTTCTGTGGTGCATCTACTCATTTGTCTTGTCTGCCTTTCTCCTAATATTCCTCTTGTTAATTTTAACTGTTTATATATTTAATTGTTTAAATGTCATTGTCTTTCATATAGTTCTATAGAAATTTTCTCATTTTTCTTCTATTTTTGCCACTGTTTTAAGTCTATAAATGCTATGCAATGTGACTTGAAATCATAACTGTTTTCTTTTAAATGCTCCTGAATTTTTGAGCTATAGAGAAAATTTCACTTTTGCTTTATAAGGAAAAGCAACTATTGTTCTTCTATTACCTGACATGTAGATACACCAGCCATTTCGAACATTTGGTGGATGGTTTTATATATATATATATATATATATACATATATATATATATGTATATACAAACATATATGTAAATACACATATATATATATACACACATATATACAAACACATATTTTTTCCCAAATAACTGTCTACTACCACCCATCCAGAAGCCATTCCAGTATCTTCTAATTCCATACCTGTGCTGTGTGTTGGAAGTCCATGCTCCTGCATATATTTTAGAATTTTGTCTTTTGTGTATTACTAAAGCAGTAAGACAGTGGTTTGATTACCAAGACATTAAAATGCAATGGGCTTATTCCTCAAGATGTTCTTCTCAGGCTTTTCCTACATTCTTTTTTTTAATTAATTAATTAAATGTGTGTGAGGGGTTTACGGATGTCCATGGAAGCCAAAAGAGGGCCTCAGATGCCCTGGAGCTGGATTTACAGGTGGTGATGCACTTCATAACATGGGTGCTGGGAGCCAAACTCAGGTCCTGTGCAGGAGCAGCAAGTGTTCTTAACCACTGCACCTCCTCTTCATCCCCTTTGTTCTGCATCCTTATCTTCAAGAACATCACTCACTGTTGCCACACTATCTAAGTACAAGAAATGAATGTGTAAGAAGACTGGGCATCTCATCCTGCTCCAAGATCACCATAACCATGAGCATATTACCTTTCTATTTGTTCAAGTCAAAGTATCCCAGTGTGTAATCAGTTTTTTTCTGGTGTAAGAATCAATCTTTCCTCTTTTAACCTCTTCTTAAACACCTACCAAACTCAGACCACGATCACATCCCCTGGGCTTATGAGTCTTTTTCACACACTCTAGTGATATACTGCCCTGTGGATGGCTCACAGCAGAGGTGAGCACACACAGGATATTTCCCGGGTATCCTCACTGCTTAATATGTCAATATGTAAAGCCATAGGTGAGTCCCAGAAGCTGCCCTTGGGCAGAGATGCTTTGAGGATGTCATCCACCATGCTCTTCACTTTCCAACAGGTATCCTTTCCCACCTGACAGACCACATCCTCCCAGGTGAACAGCCGGTCCATAGACTTCTAAGATGTCACTTAGAATCTAGCAATGNGATCTGGTGGCTGTGGAGCCATGTAGGACTGCAATCACAATCTGAAGTGGAGGTGTCGTTCCAATGACGTGAAGGGCACTTTTAGATTTTTAGTCATATTCCTGTAAAAGCTGCCTGATAATTCACATCAAATAAAACAGTCATCCTGTGCAATTTGTGACACAGAAGGATGGAACATGATGATCTTTTTGTCACAAACATCTGAACAAATAAGTCAGGCTTAATCAGGATGCCTTAAAAGAAATGTTAAGTATTTGAATTGAAGGATTAAAAAAAATACTTCTGAAGATACAAAACTCAAGAAGATCTAGAGACATCTATTCTTCTTCATCTGTGTTTCCTTCCTTCTTCTTATAGTAATGAGCCTCTGGAGAAGTTAAATATCTGTCTTAATGAGCCATATTCTAGTTGACAGGGAGCCCCATTGACTAATAGTAAGAAAAGAGGAAGTCCCCTCCCCACCATGAGCTGAAACTGCTCTTTTTTTTTTTGCCTAAATTTACAATCAAGGAATTTTTCAGAGTTTTTTTAAGTTTTTGTTTAATTTTTAATTTTTTGTCTATATGTATGCATGTATATGTGTGTAGTATGTGTGAATGTATGAATGCCTGTGTGCATGAGGTAGAGGCCAGAGGACACAGGGAGTCCTACTCTACCACTCTCTGTGTTATCCCTTTGAGACAGGGTTTCTCACTGAATCTGGAACTAGGCTGGTTGCCAGCAAGCCCCAGTGATCTTTCTGTCTCTGGCCACCCCTAACCANTGGGGTTACAAGCAATCACAGACATGCCTAGACTTTTAAGTGAGCTATATTAATAATAAGATATAGATTTGGAAGCCAGAGCTGGATTTGAATTCCAGGTTTAATCTTCTGTGAATGTGACATAAACAAGCTGTTTAGCCTTTCTGGGAAGTGAGGATGAGAATGCTGTGGTGAAGATGGAATCAGTTGATCTATGTTCCAAGTCCTAAACGGACATTTTTAATGAGCAGTTTGTTGACTACCTGTGACATACCCACCCTGCTTCCTCTCCTCCTCATCTTTCCTGATCCCTTTTGAAAAGGATAGGCACGTCTAAGTCCTTAAAGACTTGAATCTACAGAGGGTGACTGATGCTTTGTCTTGCATAACTGATGTTTAAGAAGCATTTGAAACAATTTCTCACCAATTACTTTGCACAGAGATAAAAACTCTGATCATATGTTTAAATCATGTATCTTTTAACTACATTTTAAAATTTAGTGTGTGGGGTGACATGTGTACCACATGCACAGTTACAGATCAGAGGAAAGTTTGCAGAAGTCAGTTCTCTCCTTCTACCACATGGATCCTGGGGATGGAACTCAAGTCNTCATCCATGGTAGCAGGGACCTCTACCCACTGGGCCATCCTGCCAGCCCCGTAGATCATGGATCTTATGTTTAGTCTCAGGACTCACCAGGGTCCAAACCCAGAATGGATGGATTTGCTATTGAAACAGANACTGAAAGGAGAACTGATTCACTGTGTTGTCTTCCTTCAGGCTCACACAGGACTGACTGGATTTTCCATCATTTATCCACTCACTTTGTCTACAGCTCCTACATGTGCCCCTGCCTTACCTGTGCTGTGCACTTGGTAGTGGGAAGGCAGAGCCAATAGCTACAAGCATNAGCAATGCAAGCATTATGCAATATGAATCCCTTACTATGCAGCCTCTTACTTCCTAAATAAATTCTAGGATTGGTAATNCAGATATTCCTCAAACAGCAAACAGCAAAACAGAGATTCCCTTGGGTATTTGCCAAGTTTTCATGGCTATAACAACTTTTCTGAAGATGGGTACACAACAACGATTTTTTTTTAATCTTACAGTGTTGGAGGTTGTGATGGTTGATCTTCACTGTTGACTGGATTTAGAACACCATGGAAACACACCTTTGGCTGTGTATGAGGGTGAGTCCATAAAGGTTTAACTGGCATGGAAGACTTAGCCTGAATGTTTAAATATGGGTGGCACAGTCTCATCTCTGTCACTTCTAGACTGTAGATTCAATATGACCAGNTCCTTCATACTTCTGCCACCATGTCTTCACCTTGGTGGTGAGCTGTATCCCTGCTTGATTGCTGACCAAAATAATCTCTTTATCCCTTAAAATTCCTCTTGTCGGGTGCCTGGTCACAACAATGAGAAAAGTAATAACGACAGAGATTGAGAGTTCAAATACCACGGTGCTGGCTCTGGCAAGAGCCCTCTGCCTGTGTCACCACACAGAAGATGGTAAAACAATGGTAAGAATGGGACAGAGTAAGGGAAATCAACACAGGACCAAAATCCAGACAGCAGCTCATGGNCTGTACTCACTCTCAAAAGAACTGAGTCAGGACAAGAACTATCCTACAATTCTTGTGGGCAGTGCTACCACCCATGGCCTGAAGAAGCTCCCACTAAACCCAACCTGTTATAGGTGCCTCGATATCTCAGCATCACCACACCAGAGANGAGGCTTCTGATACATAAGCCCAAATTGGCAAACACAATCCAAATAATAGTAGCCTTTGGCTGTCTTTAANATCACATGGACTGTAAACAACAAGGTGCTTTTTAAGACAATGTGCAAAATCATGTCACTTTCTTGCTTGCTCTCCCTTTTAGGGTCTCACTACAAATCTCTTGGAGCAAAGAACTCCAAGGGGTTGTATCTTCAAATCGAGAACAATATTTCATTTTCTCATATAGGCAGTGAAACTAAAATCCTTTATCCTTAACATAAAATAGATAGATGTAGATAATATAGGGATTTCAGTCACAGAATCTGGCTTTAGTGAGAATAGAGAAAAGAAAGTTAATTAGCATTGGGTGGTTTCTACACTAGCTTGTAAGAATCTCAGGTACAAAAAACATTCTGGAATCATCCATGAATGCAGATACATGGTTATTTGATGAATCGGCCAACTCTGTGATATTCACATTCTAAAAATGAGGAAAACTGAAGTGCAGAGTGAGTCATTTTCCCTTCTCCTCCCTTTGGGATTAGTTATTATTGTTTTAATTACATCTACTTGGGGGTGCATGATATAAAGAACAACACCCCAGTCAGGAAGTTAGCATGNCCATCTCCTTAAATGTTTTAAGAAGGCATTTTTTCACTCACGGTGACTGTGTATAGTGATGATGGAGAGGATGAGCCACTTTCCAGGTAAAAGGTGAATTTTAGGATGTCTTCTCTGATGAGCCTGATGATCTTTGAAGAATAATTTTATAATGACAGGCTTGTATTATTTGCTTCTTCTCCTCCTCTGCTTTCTCATTGCTATTGGAAGGACTCTGACTAATGCATCATCATGATTTAGAACATAGTTTTCCAAGTTTTGATTGGGAAGGCAGTATGAAATTGCATGAAGGCTGGTTCAGTCTTCCTTCCTGTGACTTGTCACCTTTGCCCTTGTCAGAACTCCCAACTGGTTCTGTTCACTCCAGCTTTTTCACCTTTGTACAGAATGTAACCCTCACTGCTAGGACCTCAGGTGTCTTTTTAAATCATAGTTGCAGATGCTTACTAGTTTGATTAGCAAGATGGAGTTACATAACTCTCAGGACCATCTTTGGTCATGATCCATAGCTGTCTTTCAAGTTTCAGCATTGTGCTATTGGGTAGCTTTAAAAGGACTAGGTCAGAGATGGAGGACACACACACACACACACACACACACACACACAGAGAGAGAGAGAGAGAGAGAGAGAGAGAGAGAGAGAGAGAGAATATGATGATGATGGCACAGCCTAAGCACTGTGCCCTCAATGATGTCCCCATTTCCTCTCACATTTGGACTAGAGATATTATTTTGACACAGTGACATGCTTGTCTTCCAGTGACTGCAAGAAGATAGGACTAGGAAATGGGAATGCTGCTTTCTTACCTCTTATATCCTAGGTGCACAGTTAAGCATTCTAGAATCTGTTGCTGTCTTTTATTTTACAATTTTATGATTTTATTTCAGGAAGTATTTCATGGAGCCTGTCTTAGTTACAGTTCTATGGCTGTGAAGAGACAACTCTTTTTTTGTTTGTTTGTTTGTTTTTTTGTTTTTCGAGACAAGGTTTCTCTATGTAGCTTTGGCGCCTTTCCTGGAACTCACTCGGTAGCCCAGGCTGGCCTTGAACTCACAGAGATCCGCCTGCTTCTGCCTCCTGAGTGCTGGGATTAAAAGCGTGTGCCACCACCACCCAGCGACAGCTCTTATAAAAAGAAAACATTTATTGGGGGCTTGCTTACAGCTTTAAAGGATCAGTCCATCACGATCATGGGAGGAAGTAGAGAGGTATGGCACTGGAGCAGTAGCTAAGGGGCTTACATCCTGATCTTCAAGCAGGCAGAGAGATAGACTGGTTCTAGTATGAGCTTTGGAAACCTCAACGCTCACCCACAGTGACATATCTCCTTCAACAAGGCCACACCTCCTAATCCTTCCCAAACAGTTCCACTAACTGGGGACCAAGCATTCAAACATGTGAGCCTGTGGAGACCATTCTCATCCAAACCACCACAAAGCATAGGGCAACCTAAAACTCTCTGTAGCCAACAGTGACCTTGAATATCTAAATTCTCCTGCCTCCACCTCCTGAGTTCTGGGCATGTATTACACCCAGTTTGGGGGGTGCTGGGGAAGGAACCCAGTGCTATGAACACACATACTTAAAGTGAGGATTTAACAAGGCAACTCCACGTAGTTAATAGGAGGTTTATTTTGGGGTAACTTACAGCCAGTAAAGGAGTTGGTTACAGGATCCAGGAGAGGTGAGGTGCAGTCCAGTGGGGTTCTCTGCAGAACTCTGACTCGATCTGCAGTTCAGCATCCAGGGTAATGAGGAACCAAGAGCACCAGCACAGATGGATCTCCAGTCTTAAAGGCTCCCATCTCTGCCCGCCCCAGCAGGAGGTCCTAGGTAGGTGTGGAAGTTACCAGAAGCCTCACTAGGGGT
>LZPO01076030.1:159372-172927 GCA_001675575.1 Neotoma lepida | reverse complement strand
GGATGCCCAGGACTGTGGAATACCTAGGACTATGGAATGTCCAGAACTGTGGAATATCTAGGACTGTGGATGCCCAGGACTGTGGAATATTTAGAACTGTGGATGCCCAGGACTGTTGGATGCCCAGGACTGTGGATGCCCATGATTGTGGATGCCCAGGACTATGGAATATTTACAACTGTGGATGCCCATGATTGTGGATGCCCAGGACTGTTGGATGCCCAGGACTGTGGATGCCCATGATTGTGGATGACCAGGACTGTGGATGCCCAGGACTGTGGGATGCCCAGGACTGTGGATGACCAGGATTGTGGATACCCAGGATTGTGGTATACCCAGGACTGTTGGATACCCAGGACTATTGGATGCCCAGGACTGTGGAATACCCAGGACTATGGAATGTCCAGAACTGTGGAATATCTAGGACTGTGAAATGCCCAGGACTGTTGGATGTCCAGGACTGTAGGATGTCCAGGACTGTGGATGCCCAGAACTGTGGAATATCTAGGACTGTGGATGCCCAGGACTGTGGAATATCTAGGACTGTGAAATGCCCAGGACTGTTGGATGCCCAGGACTGTTGGGTGCCCAGGTCTATGGATGCCCAGGACTGTGAAATGCCCAGGGCTGTTGAATGCCCAGTCATAAATTGGGCATCTNTTATCATCCACTCAGAGGCTCAGGAAACATTAAAGAAGAAAGAGGGGGGAAATGTAAGAGCTGTACAGAGGTGGGAGAGATGTGGAATGCCAACTTCTAGGTATGGCACAGATGTTGCATTCTTGAACTCCCTGCAGTTGTGATTACCTACACAAAATCTCCACAAGATTGGTCCCATTAAAGTCTCATAATGGAAGGGGAAGAGGCTTGTGGGATCCCACCTCTCCCTGAATAATTATATGTAGGTAAAGTTGATGGGGGTGGAAGAAACATTTTCTTCAGTGGTGTAGACAGTAGTAATTTTTACATGATCCTGTAAAGAGCCCTATTGAGACTCACTGGGAAGAAAAGAAAGAAAGAAAGAAAGAAAGAAAGAAAGAAAGAAAGAAAGAAAGAAAGAAAGAAAGAAAGAAAGAAAGAAAGAAAGGAAGGAAGGAAGNGAAAGAAAGAAAGAAAGAAAGAAAGAAAGAAAGAAAGAAAGAAAGAAAGAAAGAAAGAAAGAAAGAAAGAAAGGAAGGAAGGAAGGAAGGAAGGAAGGAAGGAAGGAAGGAAGAAAAGAGGGAGGAGGGAGAAAGGGAGGGGAAAGAAGAAAGAAGGAAGAGGGAAGGAGGTTAGTTCAGAAGAAGGATGGGGATTTATGGAAATGAGAGGGGAACAAAATAGTGTAATTGGGGAAAATATGATCAAAATACATTGAATANATGAAATCTGTTTTTATGCATGATTAATACCTATGATAAAAACATTGTAAAAGAAAAGAAACCNCACCACAAAGATTTCTTAAGGTAGATCCTGAATTCCTGAAGAACATGCTTTTTGTCANGAAACACAATAAAGTCCTGAAGAAGATACGGGTCAAAATGCTGAGGCATGAGGGTGTGTGCCAAGTCTCTCAAGACCTTCACAACAGCCAAGAAAGCTCATCTCAAGATTCCAAAGGGCATCATCATGACAGTCTTATGGTCCTGTGTATCACCGGTCCTAAGCTTAGCAGGTATGTCCATGCCCATATTGCCAAGGTTCCTGGGCTCTGTCTCCTCAAGACCAAAGCCAAAGATAAGGCTTAGGCTGCAGCATGTATGGCAGGTTCCCCAGGGTGTGCAGGACCTGTGAAGGCTCCAAAATTAAAGCCTCTGTCTGCCAAGGTAGCAGTAAGAGCCTGAGGTGATCCCTGGGCTGCCATCTGCATAGGCTGGTGTGCTCCTNTACTGCTTGCGCAGATAAACTTCATCCAGGGACTGAATTTTTTGTTTGTTTGCTTGCTTATTTGCTTGTTTATTTTGTTTAATTTTTAAAAAGACATCCTGGTTAGGCTTTTCCTGTGACTTAGCAAGGTTGGCTAGCTCTGGCTCTGATGAAACCAGTAAACTTGGGGGTGGTGCAGAGGGCTGTCACCCAGCTTTGAGCTGTTCCTCCCCATGTGTGAGGAGACAAAACAAAAGGAGCAGTGACCCTTTCCTTCAGCTTAGAGCCTTAAAGAGCTTCTACACGTACCGTGGAAGTGACCTCAGGCTTGTAATTATCTCTAATGGTGAACCACAGCTAATAATGATTTTATACCATCTTCACAGTCTGAGAAATAGTGTTCAGATACCAAAATATTGGCATTTCTGCTGGGCGGTGCTGGTGCACACCTTTGATCCCAACACTCAGAGAGGCAGGGTCAGGTGGATCTCTGTGAGTTCAAGGCCAGCCTGGTCTACAGATCGAGTTCCAGGACAGCCAGATCTACACAGAGAAACTCTGTCTTGAAAAACAAACCAACCAACCAAACAAACAAAAATTGACATTTCTGAGTTCCATTTACTTTTTGTTTGACTATTAAAATAGAATAGTTAAAATAAAACAATCTCAGAAAATCCTGGGCATATACTTTCTACAATCTTATATTGCATGGATTAGATCCTGGACAGAAAACGTTTTTTGAAAACCTTTCCTGAAAAAAATGAGACCATTAGAGATGAAAAAGTAACTAACTTCTCATTTTTACAAATGACATCAGAAAGAGTTCTCCAAACACTGCACCAGGTTACCTCAGTTCTGCTCTGGCCTGTCTTTGCTGCATTATTTTTAACCAGTTTCATCTCTACAGAATGAACATAAGCATGAGCCTCCAACCTTTAATTTTTTTATTATTTTATTTTATGTGTGTGGGTGTTTTGCATGCATGTATGTCTGTGCACCTTGTGTGTACCTGTGGAGGCCAGAAGGGGGCAAAAGATTTCCTTGCACTGGAGTTCCAGATAATTGTGAGCTGCGATGTAGGTGCTGTGAACTGAACCTGGATCCCATTGGAAAAGCAGCCAGTGCTCTTAACAGCTGAGCCATATCTCCAGCCTCTAGTCTTTTAAAGACCCAAATCTGCATAAAATTGCTGAGTGAGGAAGGAGCAGGCAGGAAATAAAGAGGTTTTCAGAGATGAAAAATTTAAAAGCATATTTTTANATTGTAGAAGAAAACTTCTTCAAATTATGAGATAAAATTAGAAAGAAATCCAACCCATGATTGCAAATATAGGCACCTTGAGCATTAAGTCCNTTCTTAGATTTATTTCAGTAAAAGGTTCCAATAAATCCAATGAATGATACGAAGAAGAATTTGAAAGCCCAGGTTACCTCCTCCCCTACCTCTCCAGGGAGTCCCACAGCTCTGCTTTCCAGATCTCAAGCACCACCTGTCTTGTGAACCACAAGGACAAGCAATGGTTTCTCCTCCAATGCCTGTCAGAATCATGTCAGTTGAGTGTCAAATGCCACCAGTGTCCCAGTCTTCACACACAGAAAATCCAAGACAACTACATGGGACTTTAGTAGTGGGTTCCAGGTAACAGTACTTTTTAAAAGTTCCCCCAAGTGACTCTAGTGTATTGGCAGAGGTGAGAACTACTGGAGGGACTAGTGTATTCTACAATCTCTTCAACACCTTTTAGGACCAGGCATGGTGATATAGGGAGGCTGAAGCAGGAGACCCGAGAATTTGAGGACACCTAAGCTGTATAATAAGCAATAACAAAGCAGATAACATAACAAAGTCTTAGCTGCTTGGCTGTAGAAGAAAGTTTTGTCCAGGTCCTGCCAGGACCCATGGTCCCACAGCCGCTTATAAAATAATTACTCAGAGGCTTATATTAATTACAACTGCTTGGCCATTAGCTCAGGCTTATTACTGACTAGCTCTTACTCTTAAATTCAGCCCATTTCTATTAATCTATATGTCACCACATGTTCAGTGGCTTTACCTGCATCCCATTACATGTTGCTCCTTGGGCAGCTGGCTGGCATCTCCTGACTCAGCTTTCCTCTTCCCAGAATTCTCCTTGTCAGCTTATCCTGCCTATATTTCCTGCCTGGCTACTGGACAATCAGCATTTTATTTATCAACCAATCAGAGCAACACATATTCAGAGCATACAAAAAGACTTGGCAGAATGGCACACATCAGTAGTCCAAGCTACTTGACTGGAGTAATCTTCCTTGGGCCAAGTAGTTCAAAGTCAGTCTTGGTTACATGACAGACTTCACCCCAAAACTATAAATAAGCAAAAAACTAAAAAACTAACACTAAGCTTTCCGTCTCAAGGGACACTTTTCCCTTGGATTCTTATGCCAAAAAGAAAATTCAAAACAACATGATCCTTCTTTTGTTTTGAGCTCTATGTATATATGTATGTATGTATGTATTAACTGTATGAAACACAGACATGCAAAGATACCACATACCCGGTAAAGACCAAGATGCTTAAAAGGGAAAATGCTTTCCAGTTCTTATGGCCTGCCTTCAACAAAAAGATCAAAATGGCTTTATTTGTTTTAAGAAGAATGTCTAANTTGCTTCTGAAAATGTGTTTGGTGCCTTTGGGTGCAGGGACAGTCCTCATACAAGCAAGAGGAAAGGTCCCTGGGGTGGCAGTTAGTGCTCTGCTGCCTGCAGCCCTCCGTGCTCACTTGGGAAACTGGCTCAGTGTAGCCATGAAGTCCAGGCCACTAACCTTTATGCCAGTGAAGTGAGCAGTTTCTCTAAATACAATGGAACCTCTGTCACTTTGAAGATAAGCTCTCACAAGCTGCTTAAAACAATAATTCTGTACTTTCTTTCCTGTTTCTAGATTTATTTTAAGTATTAGTATAAAATGTCAAAGTAGCTGATAGTGGCCAGATCAGTTTGTATAAAGCTCAAATGCCTGTTTGTAGCATATTACAGCTATATTTGACACAGGAAAGCACTTAATCATGCCCGCTATCAGCACACCACACCCACCTTTGTGAGGACCCTTAGAGGCTGCGAGATTTATCACTGTTAAGTTGGACTGGATGGACAGCCCTAATGGACAATGCAGGCTGCTTCTGAGAAGTTTAGACTAAAAGTGTTCCATCTACAACTCAAATGTCAAGAACAAGTTCAGAAAAGCCAAGCATCTCCCAGGAACAGTCTGAGTGGATCCCCTGTGCCCACACTTCATCTCAAGGTCTTAGACTCTTACAAGGCTACATCTGATAACTTGGGGGAAAAAAGGAAAAAAGATTTTAGTGTGTGTGTGGGGGGGCAAGCATGGGTACTTACAGTAGCCAAAGAGGGTCTTGAATAGCCTGGAGTGGCAGGTAGAGGTGGTTGGGAATTGCCTGATGTGGGTGCTGGGAACTGAACGGGTTATCTCTAGGTTCTCTGCAAGTGCAACAAGCTCTTTTACAGTCGACATNTCAACAGGACCCCCAAAATAGATTCTTTTGAAATCTGCTTAGTTCCATCTTTCTGTCCATACCAGTGAACATGATGCTACTCAAATAGATGGGCATGCAGCATTGCCATGGCATTTTTTAGTTAACGAACTTCTTTACCCAATCGTTGTTTCACCTGGACCTCAGGATACACAGCACACAGGGCCATATCATCCACTTTACACAGTGAATATCTGTGGCCCATTGANGTAAATTAACCGAGAGGACACAAGGGACCCCTATGCAGAAGCTGATCCCTAATTCCATCTTAAATATGATGCATATTGGCTGTTGTTTTTGATGGGTTTGTTTGGTCTTTAACTACAAGCCGAGAAACCTGAATTCTAATCTTTGTTCCAGCCTTACAGAGGGTGCTCATGTCTCTTTGCACTTCTGCTTCCGTTTTTAAAATGTGTGAAAGGGAGAATTGCTGTGTGTCTCAGAGGATGGCTTTAGCAGGGATAAGGAACATTAGCATTTTGNCATTGAAAATTAGTTTAACATGCTCATGTAAAACTACACTCTGAAGCCACACTGGGGACACTTCCAACGCCTTCAAAGTTCCAGTTTGTCTCTATAAAATAGTGATAACAGAATGCCAAAGAGTTTTTCTCTTTATCATGACATTGCCAAACTNTTTGGGTAGTATACTAATTTTTATTTTTAAGTATTTAATTAGCAAACATGGTATATATTCAAGTTGTACACATGCTAATTTGTATAGAGGCACTGTGTAATGACTAACACAAAAGAATGAACACATTTGCTACTGTGTGAGCCCTGTGTACCCCAGGGTCTGCAGCTTGAAGGCCTGGTCCCAGTCTGCAGAGTAGCTGGAGAAAATGAAACCTTTAAGAGGCCATTCGGTGTGTGTCCTTGAAAAGGCACAAGAATGCTAACTGCCACCACCCCCTTCTGATTCCCGGCTGCCATGAAGTGAACAGCTGTGCTAGACTACATGTTCTCACCATGATGCTGTACCTGGCCACAAACCCAAAGCAACAGAATGCCAAGCACTGTGTCATTTGACCTTGCTGTCAAATTNGAGTATGCATATTAATGTNACCATTATGCTACTGTCACATCCAGNAAAATTAATGATTCCTTAACACTGTCTCATATCTAATCTGTAACCAAGTTCTTCATTAGTTAGAGTCCACAGTTCTTGTTCACAGTCTAGCACAACTGTTCACTTCATGGCAGCTGGGAATCAGAAGGGGATGGTGGCAGTTAATATTCTCGAGCCTTTTCCCTCTTTTGTCATCATAAAACAATGCAAATAAAATCTGCATATGGGATGTGGTTGGCCACCATCTCTTGAGCCACCTGTGCTCTCCACCCATTCCCTCCAACTTGCTTTTTCTGCTTTAAAAGTCACAGCACTATGTTGCTGGAAGAGCTGTGTCTCTTTCTTTGTTGACTACTCCACATCTGGGGTTAGATTAATTGCTACACTCTAATGGTGTTTTAATTTTTTCTTTTTCCAAGTATCGACATGTAGATTTGACTGTGAGGGTTAAAATACATAACAGTGTATTTACTAAGGCTGCCATTGCAAAGTACCAGAGATTGAGAAGACTAAATGACAGAAAGGTATCCTCTCACAGTTCTGGAGGCTAGAATTTCAAGATCAAAGTCTCCTGTGGCTTTGAGGGAAACATCTTCCCCAGGCTCTTTCTTTCCTTGGCTTGGAGCTGCCTAACTTCTCCTGGCTTCACACCATCTTCTTGTCATGTGTTTAACTTCCCTCTATTATAAAGACACCAGTCATATTGAATTACAAATCATGCCACATAATAACAACACTATTTCCAAATAAGGTCAGTAGTAAGGGCAAGAATTTCAACATATAAATTGAGAGTTGGGATTGTAACCACACAGCTGCATAGTGTCTGAATATGGTATAAATTTAATTGAATATCAGCTAAGTTATTAATCATTCAATCATTAACATTGTTATATAAGAACTAAATGAATACATATGTCATACACACATATTTATATACGCACTATGAAATACTTGACACATAGTAAGTTGTCTATGAATATTAGCTCTTAAATTGTAATGTGCTACACTATTAATGTACTTGATCTTGGAAAAGGGCTCAAGATGTGACTCAGCAATAGTTAATAATGTTTCTATAATAGTTTACATTCATGATAGAATGCTATTTAGCAATTTCAGAGAATGATTTAAATTCATAAGGCTCGGTAAGAAAGTGCCACAGAAACTACAAATTTTGGTAGGTAGAGAAGCAAGAGTGTATTTGAAAATAGGCCTGAGGGCACNGTAAGCCTTGCTTGGAACTGTCAGAGCCCTGGTACAGGAAGAATTCAATCCTAGCTTCCTTGGGTCACCTACTACATGTTTNTAGCCTGAAGAGTCCCTTCCTCTGAAAGGCTTAAGACCAGAACTCCAGATTTTTTCTTATGGCTAAGGCTCAAGCTTCTACAAGAATGACAGTGAGAGGCATTGAATGTAACTGTCATTGAAAATGACAAGAGTGATCCCACTGTATTATTACTATGTCCAAAACTAACACAAAAATCTATCTTGGACTCAGTGAGGTAGTTTAGTGAGTAAAATACTTGTCCTATGAGCCTGACACCTGAGTTCAATCCTAGAATCCATGTAAGGGCAGAAGAAAAGGACCAATATTAGTCAGGCATGGTGGTGCACACCTTTAATTCCAGCACTTGACAGGCAGAGGAAGACAGATCTCTGTGTTTGAGCACAGCCTGGTCTACAGAGTGAGTTTTAGGACAGCCANGGATACACAGAGAAACACTGTCTTGAAAAACCAAAAAATAAAGTAAAATAAGACCCAGTTCCACAAAGTTGTCCTCTGACCTCTACATGTATATTGTGACATTTGCATCACACTCACAATTACAATAATAAATAAATAATATCTTTTAAAATGTATCTTGGTGTGGGATGTAGCTTTGGTGGCAGAAATCTGACCTAATATGTGAGGCTTGAATGAGATGTCCCCCATGGCCTAGGGCATTTGAAAAACTGGTCACCAGTTGATGGCANTGTTTGGGAAGGCTTAGGAGATGTGATGTTGTTGAAGGAAGTATGTCTCTAAGGCAGGCTTTAGAGTTTAAAAGATTCACATCACTTCTGGTGCAGTCTCCCTTCTTGGTGTTTGAGGTTCACTATGTGAGTCTTCAGCTTCTGCTCCAGCATTATGTCTGCTGCTGGTTACCATGCTTCCCTGCCATGATGGACTCATGTCCCTCTGGAACTGTAGCCTTGGTCACTGAGTTTTATCAACCAGAACAGTACTTGGTCCAAAGGGCCTGGGTTCCATTCCCTNTACCACAAGCAGCAATCAGGGAGATGTGGGTCAGTTTCCCCAGGTTATAANTCAAAGTTTCTGANTCTCAGAGTGGCTCATGATTGTTTCTTCTATGTTTGTTTCAGTTTCAATTTTTATTCCCTGAGCACTCCTTGCTGACCTGTTGTGTTCAGGGGTTTGGGGTTTATTGTTTGGTTGGTTTGGTTCTGTAGCCCACACTAGTCTCAAACTTGCCATCCTCCTAAGTCACCTTCCACAGTGCTGGGATTACAGCTATTTGCCACTGTGCCTTGCTCNATTCCCTTATCTTCCTTCTTGGTACACATTTTAAATTTCTCTTACTCATTTCTCACTCCTCAAATCTGAAATGCAGCACCACAGGTCTCACAATACTTGGAGCTGTAGAGTGTTGTGACCTCTCCAAACACAAGCCACAGGATGGAGTTCTCTTCCCATTATCACCCACCCTGGTTTTCCCAGCAGGCCATGGGGCATTATGCTAAGCCATTAGACAGGCATTCTGGAGAGAAAAGTCCAAGCAGACGACCATGAAAGAGTGAAAGGGCCAAGACTCCTTGATGTGGAGATGGAATCAGTCAGGGTCTGCCAGTGAGTCATCCTGAAAACCTCTGTCTATCCTTCACAGAGGAGACAGCCACCAGCTGGGAACCATGACACAAGAGCTCCCTGTGCACTGACAGCCGTGAGGACCTGTGTGACAATAGAAGTGTTCTATCTCACACTCCATAGAAAGTCATGGTCCTCTCGAATGACTTTTCCTCTCCAGAATAACTCCCTGGCTGCTCAGCCAACTGTATCATGGCCTGAAGAAAAACTGGAATACAGATCATGGGGATGTAAAAGTCATCCCACTCAGGTCTGGAGAGGACACAGAACTTCACAGCATTGAGTGCTAGAAGATTGAGAATCCATTTCAGATCATTAGAATTATTGCCAGCAGAGAGTGAGACAAGAGTCTGTCTAGGTCCCTAACATTTCACACTGCCACAGTCAGCCTCACAGGTACCAGGAAGACAGGAAAGAAAGGGCAGAAGTCTCCATCACTTGAGAGTGGGATGGCCTTATAAACCAGGGGATGCACCTATGGGGCTGAGACATTGGGCCAATCTCTACAACCCTGCATTAATCTGTCCTTACAAGCCACCTTCTGGCCTTAGTCTATATTTCCTCCTGAAAAGTAGTTCTCCTGTTAGAAACAATGACATGGTCTTTCTGTCTCTGGAAATTTTCATTTGCTTAGAGAATATAAGCTTCCCTCCCCTAGAATCTGTTAACCCTGAATAAGCTCAAAAGCCAAGATGATAAGACAAGAATTTGGCAACCTTAAACATAGATGGATAAAAGATAAGGAAAGAGGCAATAACAGCACCAGACTGCTACATCAGTGTCCCCATGAGGAGCACTGTGTCTACACAGAATAGAAGACATTATCCAGCCAAGTCCTATCTCCANGCCCTTCCACACCACCAACNTTCTATTTTATCAGCCTGTGGTAGAGGCTACTTAGAATCCCTTTTCCTTGCATTATTTCTCTTCCGCNTTCATTTATAAGCTATGTATTATGTTTCTTATGTTCAAGATACTGAATCAGGTGTTAGGAGACTGAACAAGAATGAAAGATCTCCAAAAAGGTAGAATTAAAAAGGGACTATAAGACACACATAGATAATATGCAAGCATTGATTACTTATGCTGCATATTATTTAGAATACTGTCAGTGTAAATAACAGAAAATGTCANCTTTTAATTTGATTTAAATGATAACATTAATTTATTATCTTATCAAGAAGTCTAGAAATTGGGTGCTTCTGGGCCTGATGTAACAGCATGATGTCATCATGCATCTATATTCTTTCTGTCATCCTCTGCCATTTGTTATACTGGCTTGGTCCTTGAACTTGTCACCTCATGGACATAGATGGCTACAAGTCCACATAGAGATAACAACATCAGATGCAAGGACAGGGTCTCACTTGTTTTCCTTTCATTTTTATAGGCAAGCTTCCTTGGAACTGTATCTCCTCTCACTTTCTCTGTGTCTCACGAATCAAAAGTATGCCAAGTGGTCATTTTCATAAGACTTGCTGGGAAAGTGAACTATTAACCTTATGGCTTGACCAATGACAATTCAATACTTCAGACCTCAAGAAAGTGCTCTGGATATCAAACAAAATCTGGATTCTGTTATCAAAAAAAACCAAAGTGGGGATGGCTTAGGTTGATGACCAGNTGTACTTACCCTAACATACAAGGGGTATCTAGCATATTTGCTTGAAGCTGATTAATCCCANCTAATGGATACAGTGCCTGNNCCTTCTATTGCTGTGTAAGTGAAGTGGGAAACCATTTTCCCCAGACTGAGACATCTCTTGTATAATACATCTATTGTTTATTGTTTATTATTTAGTACTGTGCTAAGCATTTGGTACCCATTAGCTCATTTGGTTCTTGCAACAATTCTATAAAATGGAGGCTATTTCCTCCATTTATACAGATTAAAGTCACTGAGAATGGCAGAGTAGCACAAGTCCTGCACCTCCTCAAAGGCCCAGTATTCTCTGAGATACATCTTCACTACCTAGTTCTAGGACAGGTTTGTGGGGGAAAAGAGGCATCCAGGACAGGTGACACAGTAGAGAAGGCAAAAGACACTTTAGACTCCTGGAGGTGTTTCATGGCNTTACTCCTGGAAGCTGAAGTTTGACATGCAAAGAAGCCAAGAGAATCTGGTCCAGGAAGAGCTTCTCAGGCTGAATGGGTGAAGGAGGGGGTCTTCCTGCCCTGGGGATGGGACTTCTTAACCCTGTTGACTATAGTAAAAGAAATAGGGCTAACCTAAAAAACCATTAAAAAGAGTCATTGAAGATACCACGTGTGGTGAAGCCAGCACCCATGCAGTGAAGGAGGCAAGAGGACCAAAAGTTCCAAGCTAGTTTGTACTGCCTGTTAAAACCTTGACACAAGACAATGGATTTTAAAAGAAAGAGAAAGAGAAGGTGGGAGGGAGGGACTGAAAGTATAATTCAGTGGGATAACATTCATTCCTAGAATGCCTAGAAATACATGTTCAGTCATACTATTTCACACAACCTTTCTTTAGAAAGCCTGGATTGCACTCTGCATCCATGCAAATGCCATGTCAGGGCTAATAACAAGGTATGGGAGCAGTTCACAGTATGCAGCGCATCTACATAGAACATCTACCCCTCTCAGATGACAAAACAGGGATGAAGAGAAGCCCCACATGCCACATGCACACAGGATGCAGCTACTGAGCACTGGGAATGTGACTGGTATACCTAAGGAACTGACTTTCTAATTTTAACTCAGTTTACATTCCAGAAGCCATATGTGAACAGTAATTACTGCACTAGGTGGCACCTTTTGGCATGATAAATGACATGTCCACATATGTTGCTTTAGTAAGCTGCAATGCCCTGACGCCTGTGCTCGTAGTAACAGATTTCAACAGCAGTTCTTCCTGGATTCTTTGAGTTAATCAATAGCCTGATTTAAATACTGGAAACTTAATTTTGTTATGAAAATTTTTCAGCTACAAATGTGACAAGGGGAAGGGACCAAAAATAGTTGTGTGTAATTTTCCCTTATGTCAGTAAGGACTGAACTTGGGCAATTGAAACATAATGTATATTCTGTCACCAAAATGAAGTTTTCCATCTGGGATATGGATGAAGTCATGACCTTTGGAGTCCAACAACACAGACCATTGCCTGAAATAGTCTATGCATTGAGGNCTTCAGTCAGAATTGTCCACCTCTGGTAGAAAATACAGAATTTCTTGGGATTACTTGATAATCATAAATTCCAGAAAGTTCCAGACATCAAACACTTGCTGTTCATCAACACAGTTAAGCTGACTGAAGGGGCATTGGGGGTGGGGGTAGCAGACAGAGAAATTAAAGGAAAAGATATTGAGAGAAATTAATGTTCACCATTGAATCTCATACATGAAACTCTTGCTTTTCAAAAGGTGGTCAGAGGACTAAGAGTGAAGAGAAGTGAAAACAAGTGATCCATTTTGATGGGGTAAGAATAGTCCTGTGTTCATCTAGACAAGCACTTCATCCTGAACTCTAAGACTGTTCCCTCTCATCATAAGACCACCAGTACTNGTTTGTTTGTTTGTTCNTTTGTTTTAATCTACTTTGCCTACTAAGAAATTTTNGAGTTGGGTGGAAAAATGTGCCAACGCCAACATCCCCACCTACCACCCAACAGTGACCTTCAGGAGGCTTGGGTTGTCCTGTCGTGTGAAGCTAANGGATTCTCAGCCTGCCAGTCATTCCTGTCTCCTTAAGCTGACTCCAGATAGCGCCTTTCCTTCCTGGATAGATAGAGGTGTAGGTTAGCTAGTCAGGTGACCCTCACCTCCACCCCGGATTTACTCGGAAACTTCATTTCACCATCATTATTAATGGCTGGGTGTGCTAGCACTTCCTGACGAACACGATAAGACCCACACGGAATCAGAAGGAAACGAATCTGTGACTCAGCATTTTTCTCTCCAACTGAACAGCTATGGAAAGTTCCTCATTGACCTAAGGATGTCTGTGGACCCAGGACTTTTGCCCAATGTCTGCTTGAAGACTAATCTGTGGGGTAAGAGTGTGTGGCCACTGAAATGCAGAATAGCAGTTTTTATGCATGCCCCTCCCTAGCTCTTCATCCACATGGAGTACTCAAGAACACAGCTTGATGAACCTAACTACAGGCGTCAATGCGCGCACTCTCGCTCTCTCTTTCTTTCTTCCGTTCTCTCTTTCTTCCTCCCTCCCTCCCTTCCTTCCTTCCTTCCTTCCTTCCTTCCTTCCTTCCTTCCTTCCTTCCTTCCTT